>PVIA01006874.1:0-90986 GCA_004024845.1 Tonatia bakeri | reverse complement strand
AGAGAGTTTTGGAAGGGAGACATTTTAAGATCTGGGGAAGCAGAGGCTTAAGTCTTGTGATATGGCTAGAGACTTCTGGAAATCACAACCGGAATGTACTAGTCAGGAATAAATAGTGTTCTTTGTTTTTATTGGCGACAAAGACAGCAAGGACAATATGGCCTTAAATCTTGATAGTTCTCTGAGCTTCCTACCACGTAATTTGGCATTTTATCTACTGCAGTGCTATGATTTGCAGTAGATTTATTACTACTATTTTACAGATAAAATTTTTAAAAAGCAAAGGTCAGAGACATGTCACAGTTACTTCTCTTGAGAGCTGGGAATCAAATTCCTGTCTTCGGCTCCTGTGCCACTGTTATTTTCACTGCACCTCACGTTTTCATCCACAAGTAAGACGACCCCTCTGTTAGTGTGAGTTGGAAAGCCGTGGCTGTAGAGGAAGGTGTTGTAGTGGGGGCAGTCACTGGCTAATTGACATGCCAGTTTTACTATTAACTAGCCCTGGTGGTCTGTAAGGCCCCTTCTACCTGCGCAGTTCCACTAGGCAGCAGACACGTCTGTGAGTGTGCATTGGTTATGTTGTGGGTGTAGAATTTCCATCAGGAATGTCGGTGTCAAATGCAGACCCTCAGACGGCATGTCAAGTTGGGTGATGCTTTTTAAACTTTCCATAGGAAACATTTATTGGTAAAATGATTTCCTTTAGAGGATGTATCTTTATGATCCTAAAAAGCTTCTCAAGAGATTATCTAATCCCTTTCCCAAATGTTGAGCAAGAGTGAATACCTTAACATGATGTTTCTTAAACAATGTTTCTCTCTCCTAAACTGAAAGTATTCAGTTGTGCAAGCAGTTTATTCTGTCTTGTTGATTACTGCACCATCCCATGGCTTATGTTTTCTTACTGTCGTCTGCACTGAAACTCCCTGGCCATGTTCAGGGGTCCTCAGTTTGAACTGACCGCGTGGAGCCTGGGCCCTTACTGCCCGGCAATGAGTGAGTGGTGCGTTATTGGAGGACGTGCCTCTTTTAGAAGAGAAGGGACACAGATCTTCCATTGCGGTGGAGAGCGACGAAAGCCACTGGAGACACAGTTTCCTTTCGTTTATGAAAGTGTATGTTAAATATAATCTGTTTACTCAGTTAAAATTATTTGAGTTTATGAGGTTTTTATTGAGAATTAAAATGCCTTTAAAGCATATAGGATTATATTCTGAAAACTAGTTTCTAAAATGGTAATCCTTAATTTTAGGATTTGAATGTTTTCAAGTACTCATATACTTTATCTTTTTGCTGTTGGGTTTAGTGAGCTTAACATGTAAAAAAACATGCAGAATTTGATGTCTTAAATAATAAGGTTTTAAAATTAAGTTAAACAACTTTTCTTTAGTCTTTAGAGATAGCCCTTTAATAACATATTTCTCCAGAGTCCTCATTTTGTGATTAAAAGTCAGACTTTTTTAAATCACTGAGAGATAAACTAAGAGAATAATTGACTTTTATGGCAGGCTTTGGAATCCCTATTGGAAAAGAAACTGTTGCCCAAAAAGGTGAAGAAAAATGTCACTGAAATTAGGAGCAGATTTCCAGTTGGTAGCCAGCGGTCCTTAGAGAAATGGCAAAGTACATTTCCAAAGAGTGAGAGGAGACCCTTCGTGACAAAGAAGATATTTCCACAGGAAACAAGACAACCTTCAGTGGCAAAGAAGGCTCTTGCTGGTATGTGTCCTAAAATGTTCATTGCAAGGTATTTTATTCTTTGGAATTGTCTGGACTGTGACAGTTGCTACACTGAGGGGCAAATTAGGATTGAAAACGTAGTCCACAGTAGGTGTACTTGAACTAAGACAAGTGAATTGCAACCAAGATGCTTCTTTAGGCAGCAGGTTGGAGTATTCTTCCTTAGAGGAGGGTGGAAGAGTGAAATTCCCTTTTCCACATCATAGTATTTGGGCTACACACAGTAACTTTCTGCATCTCTGGAAGTTAGAGCCCTACTTTTAATTTTCATTTTAATGAGAGGGAGACAGATAGATAGATAGATAGATAGATGCATATATACATGCACATTAGATATATGTGTATCTTTTTACATAGGTAGTGAATTCTTGTTATTCCAACAAATGGAATTGCTAGCTTATGTGGTGTGCACATTTAGACTGCCAACTTGCCTTTGAAAATGGGCTACAGTTATGTTTGGACTAGCAATGATCATCAATATACATTTTCCCATATCCTTGCCAAGTACTTTATGTAGTGAAATTTAAAATTTCAGTCTCTCAGGGGAAAAATGGTATCTTACTATTTTATATTGCATCTCCCTGGTTCATAGCGTGTCCTTAGCCTCGTTTATTTCCTCTTCTGTGATTTGTCCTTTGCCATCTCCCGGCTGGGTTCTGTGTCTTTTGTTTATGGACATATAGAAATTTGTTATATATTCTGGGTCTTACTCCTTTTTTGGTATACATATATTACAGATATTTTCTCTTAGTCACTTGCTTTGTGAAGTTTGTTTATGATGTCTTTACTGACACAGAAAGTTTTAATTTTGTAGTCAAAATCAACATTTTTTTCTTACATATTTTAATATTTCATGAGGCAACTCTTTCCTCTTTGTTCTTCTTTTTCAAAATCTTGCTGATGGTGATTGCTTGTTTTCAGAGAAATTTAAAATGAGCTTGTCGTGTTCCGTGAAACCTGATGTCCAGACTTGACTGGTATCACCCTGAGTTCATAGAGTATGTTGGGGAGAAATGACGTCGTTACTGTATGAAGGTGGCCCCTCACCTTCTTCATGTCCTTTTTCCATCCCTTCAGTTGAATTTTATAATTTTCTGCATATAAGAATTCCTGACACTGGAGTACTTAGTAAGCTTAAATTCCTTATTAGTTTTATTTCCAGTTATTATTGTTACAGTGAATGGACTCTTTTTATTACATTTTGAAATTGGTTATTGCTACTTACAGGAAAGCTGTCAGATTTGTATGTTGCTCTTATATCTGGCACCTGGCTGAAATCTTGAATTTGCTGTGATAAGATAAATATTTGAACATTTCTGAAATTGGTATACATTCATAAATTGATGCTATCTTATAATTAATTGGCAATATTTTAAAATTTGTTATTGGTGCATAAAATAATGATGTCTTACACCGTAGATTTGAAAAAATATGAGATTTTATTCTTTTGTATTTTTCCAGAAAGATGAGATCACCTGCAAATAAGTTTTGCCTTTCTCTTTGCAATTTTATACCTTTTCTGTTTTCTCTTTCTCCTTATTTGAGTAGTTTTCATTCAGAATAATACTGAATAATAGTTACAGTAGTGGACATCATTTCCCTCCCAGATTTAATGGGACTGCTTCTCCTGTTTTTTACTTTGTACGCTACGTTTAATTTCAGCATACACCTGTTTATGTTCTGTTGAATATTATTGCTTATTTACTATAATCCTCAACACACAGATTTTAAAGACCAAAATTACATATACTGTACTTGCACAATTGATTAATATTTATACTGTCTTGGAGATTTGATGCGTGATCACCGACCGGCAGTGACCGTGGAACACTGCGGATGGCTCATCGACACATGAGAAATGAACATACACAGAAACAGGAAATTTTCTGTGGAGAAGTAGGGACGGAGTGGCCACCCTCTCTGGGGGAGGACGCGAGTTCTCCTGTCCCAGCAGGCCTTTTATTGGGTTCGTTTGTACAAGAATTCAGGTAAAGCTCATTACTCATTACAGGGAAGTAAGGATCAAATAACAAGGAACTCTGAGAGCCTACTTTGAGTCAGGGTCAAAGAGCTGTAAAACTTTGAGGAACAAACTTACTTCCTCCTTGGACCCTTCTCATTCAACTGAGAGCATTTTAAACAAAGCAGGTTTCACAGGATTTTACACATTCTTTCTTAGGCCTGATCACCCGTAGAACCCGCCCTTATCAGCACAGGGCTGCACCACCCTGTCATTGTTTCAGGCTTAGGTGGAGCAAGGGGAACTAAGGCAACCAAGAGATAAGGAGATTTTCTCGTGGATCGTGAGCACTCAGGCTTTGTCAAAGCCGAGGGGTGAGGGTCCATCACCCCCTTTTGCCGTAGCCCCCAAAGTCCTTTCTTGGGGGCCTCCCATGTGATCGTGCGTGTCTTAGGTCATTCCCCCCTTGGGGAATCTTACCCGTCATTGGCTAACCAACCAAGCATTGGGGTCCAGGCAGGGTGAAGTAAAAGGAGCAGAAGCTGCGCTCCTGCCAGGGAGATAAGATTTTGTCTCCTTGGTGGCTTACGGTTCCAAGGTCGTTCCCTCAGCCTTAGCCTAGGCGGGGGTTACAGCTTGTGATACCAGGCAGGGCAGTTCCCAACAGAGATTAAGGGATAAAAGTCAGTTTAGCACTTTAATGAACATGATTGTTCTCTATTTTTTTCTTAAGATTTTATTTTGGTGATTTTTAAATTTCATTTTTCAATTACAGTTAATATTCAGTATTATTTTGTATTAGTTTTAGGTGTACAACATAGTGGTCAGATAGTTGTACACGTTTCGAGTGTTGCCCTGATATTACAATACCTGCCTGGCACCATTAATGACGGATAGTTATTACAGTATTGGCTATATTCCCTACATTGTACTACACATTCACTTAACTGTTTTGTCTCCTTTTTCACCCAGTCCCCCAACCCTCTCTCCTCTAGCACCGTCAGTCTGTTCTCTGTATGAGTGTATTTCACTTTAGTTTGTCCCTTTATTTTGTCCTTTAGATTCCACTTATAAGTTAAATCGTATGCTATTTGTCTTTCTCTCATCCATTCTGTTGCAAATGGCATAACATTTTATTCTTTTTTATAGCTGAGTAATATTCCATTGTATATACATACCACCCCTTTTCATTCACTCCTCTGTTGATGGGCACTTGGGTTGCTTTCATTTCTTGGTTATTGTAAGTAACGCTGCAGTGAACATTGAGATACATATATTCTTTTGAATTAGTGTTTGGGGTTTCTTCAGATAATATACCCAGAAGTGGAATCACTGGGTCATAAGGCAGCTTCATTTTTAATTTTTTGAGGAATCTACACACTGTTTTCTATAGTGGCTGCTCCAATCTGCATTCCCATCACCAGTGCACAAGGGTTCCCTTTTCTCTACATCCCCACTGATACTTGTTTGTTGATTCATTGATGGTAGCCATTCTGACAGGTGTGAGGTGGTATCTTGTGGGTTTAATTTGCATTTCTCTCATGATTAGTGACATTGAACATCTTTTCATATATCTATGGAACCATCTGTATGTTCTCTTTGGAGAAGCATCTGTTCAGGTCATCTATTTTTGATTGAATTGCTTGTTTTTTTGATTCCAGTTATATGAGTTCTTTACAAATTTTGGATATAACTCCTTATCGGGGATGTCATTGGTGAATGTCTTGATCTATTCAGTAGATTGTTTTTTAAACTATTTTGTTGATGGTTTCCCTTGCTGTGCAAAAACTTTTTAGTTTGCTATAGTTCTGTTTCTTTATTTTTTCTTTTGTTGCCCTTGCTTGAGGAGATACTATTAGAAGAAATATTGCCAAGAGAAATGTCAGAGATTTTTCAGCCTATGTTTTCTTCTAGGAGTTTTATGGTTTTGAGTCTTACATTTAAGTATTGAATTCATCTTGAGTTTATTCTTGTATATGGTGTAAAAAGTTGGTCTGATTTCATTTTTTTGTGTGTATCTCCCCAATTTTTCCAACACCATTTATTGAATAGACTGTCTTGCCTTCTTTATCAAATATCAATGGGACCATATAGGTGTGGGTTTATTTCTGGGCTCTCTCTGTTCTATCCCATTGTTCTACACACCTGTTTTTGTGCCAGTACCATGCTGTTTTGATTACCATGGTCTTATAGTATAGTTCGATATCCAGTAGCCTGACACATCCAACTTTGTTCTTTTTTTCTCAAGATAGCTATGGCTATTTGGGGGTCTTTTGTGGTTCCATGTAAATTTTTGGATTATTTGTTTTAATTATGTGAAAAATGCCATTGGTATTTTAATAGGAATGGCGTTGGAACTATAGATTGCTTTGGGTAGTGTGTGCATTTTAATGATGTTAATTCTGTCATCCAAGTACTGACCAGGCCCGACCCTGCTTAGCTTCTGAGCTCAGGTGAGATTGGGCGCGTTGAGGGTGGTGTGGCCACAAACCAATGATGTCAGTTCTTCCTATCCATGAGCATGGTATATACTTCCATTTATCTGTATCTTCTTCATTTCCTTTCTTTAGTGTCTTCTGGCCAATTTTTTGAATACAGGTCTTTTACTTCCTTGGTTAAATTTATTCTTAGGAATTTTTCTTATGCAGTTGTAAACAGGATTGTTTTCTTAGCTTCCCTTTCTGCTAGTTCATTATTGGTGTACAAAATGCAACTGATTTCTGAATATTTATTTTGGATCCTGCTACTTTACTGAATTCATTTATCATTTTTAGGTGTTTTTTTGCGAATCCTTATACAGTATCATGTCATCCACAAATAATGACAGTTTTACTTCTTCCTTTTCAACTTAGATGCCTTTTATTTCTTGTCTGATTGCTGAGACCAGGACTTCAGTACTATGTTAAATAAGAGTGGTGAAAGTGGACATCCCTGTCTTGTTCCTGATCTTAAGGGAAAACGCTCTTAATTTTTCCTTGTTGAGTATGATGTTAACTCTGTATGTATCATATATGGCCTTTATTATGTTGAGGTATGTTCATGCTGTTCCCACTTTGCTGAGAGTTTTTATTGTAAATGGTGCTGGATTTTGTCAAAGGCTTTTCTGCATCTATTGATGTTATTATACTATTATTATCCTTCATTTTGTTTTTGTGATGTATCTCGTTGCTTGATCTGCAGATATTATACCAGCCTTTCAGTTCAGGAATAAATTCCACTTGATCATGGTGTATGATCTTTTTAAGGTGTTGCTGAATTTGGTTTGCTAATATTTTGTTGATTTTTGTGTCTGTGTATATCAGGGATTTTGGCTGATAATTTTATTTCTTTGCAGTGCAAAATGAGCTTGGGAGTCTTTTCTTGTCGTGAATTTCTTGGAGTTGTTTGAGCAGGGTAGATGTTAGTCTTTCTTTCAGTGTTTGGCAGAATTCACCTGTGAAGCCATCTGGTCCAGGACTTTTGTTTGTTCGGAGTTTTTTGATTCCTGCTTCAATATCATTGGTTGTAATTTGTCTGTTCATATCTTCTGTTCCTTCTTGATTCAGTTTTGGAAGATTTTGTGTTTCTAGGAATTAATCCATTTCTTCCAGATTATCTGACTTGTTGGCATATAGTTGTTCATAATATTTTCTTACAATCCTTTGTATTTTTGTGGTGCCAGTTGTTACTTCTCTTTCATTTCTGATTTTATTTATTTGGGTCCTCTCTCTTCTTTTCTTGATCAGACTAGTTAAAGGTTTATCAATCTTGTTTATCTTTTCAGAGAACTAGCTCTTGACTTAATTGATCTGTAGTATTTTTTAGACTCTGTTTTGTTTATTTTTGCTTTGTTAGTTATTCCTTACTTCTACTCACTTTGGGCTTTGATTGTTACTCTTTTTCTAGTTGGTTCAGGTGTAAGGTTAGATTGTTTGTTTTAGGTTTTTCTCGTTTTTTGAGGTAGGCCTGCACTGCTGTGACTTTCCCTTTGGGACGGCTTTCGTGGTGCCCCATAGATTTTGGGTCGTTGTGTTCTTTTCATTTGTCTCAAGGTATTTTTGAATCTTCCTTGATCTCATTGTTAATCTGTTCATTGTTTAGTAACATGTTATTTAGTTTCCATGTCTTTGTGTGTTTTTAACTTTTTTTTTCCTTCTAATTGGTTTATGGTCTGATACCATTGTGGTCAGAGAAGGTGCTTGATATGATTTCAATCTTCTTAAATTTATTGAGGTGTGGTTTGTGTCCTAACATATCTATCTTGGAAAGTCTTCCAAGTGCTCTTGAAAAGAATGTATATTCTGCTGCTTTATAGGGTGAAATGCTGTGAAAATATCAATTACATCCATTTGACTGAGTGAATCCTTTAAGGCTGCTCTTTCCTTGTTGATTTTCTGCCTGGAAGATTTACCCACTGGTGTCAGTGTGGTGTTAAAACCCCTTACTGTGACGGTACTACTGTCAGTCTCTCCCTTTATGTCCATCAGCATTTACTTTATATATTTAGGCTCTCATATGTTGGGCGCATAAATGTTTACGAGGGTTGTATCCTCTTGTTGGATGGATCTCCTTATAGTTATGTAATGTCATTCTTTGTCTCTTATGATATCCTTTGTTGTAAAGGCTAGTTTGTCTGATCATAAGTATTGCTCCCCCAGCTTTTTTTGTTTGTTTCCATGTGCATGAAGTATCTTTTTCCACCCCTTTACTTTCAGTTTGTGTGTGTCTTTTGTTCTCAGGTGGGTCTCTTGTAGACAACATATATATAGGACTTGTTTTCTTATATATTCAGCTACCCCGTGTCTTCTCAATGGAACCTTTATTCCGTTTACATTTAAAGTGTTTATTGATAAGTATGTATTTATTGCCATTTTATTCTTCGTAATTGTGTTCCTATTCTTACAGAAGTTCCTTTAATGTTTCTTGTAATACTGGTTTGTTGGTAACGAACTCCATAAAGCTTTTTCTTGTCTGGGAAGCTCTTTTTTCTCCTTTAATTATAAATGATTCCCTTGCTGAGTAGAGTCATCTTGGGTGTAGTTTCTTGTTTTTCATCACTTTGAATATTTTGTGCCAGTCCTTTCTGGCAGGAAATATATATGTTGAGCAATCAGCTGACAGTCTTATAGGAGTTCCCTTGTAGGTAACTAACTGTCTTTCTCTTACTGCTTTTAAGATTCTCTCTTTGTCTTTAACATTTGGTATTTTAATTACGATGTGTCTTGGTGTGGGCAGGCCTCTTTGGGTTCATTTTGTTTGGGACACTCTGTGCTTTCTGAACTTACATGTCTGTTTCCTTCACTACTCATTATTTCTTCAAATGGGTTCTCAATATCTCTCTCCCCCACCCCCCCCTTCATTCTGGTAACCCTATAATGTTGATGTTGTTACATTTGATATTGTCTTAGAGGTCCCTTGGACTCTCCTCATTTATTAAAATTCTTTTATCTTTTTGCTTCTCTGATTAGGTATTTCCTGCTACCTTGTCTTCCAAATTGTTTATTTGATCCTCTGCTTTACCTAGCCTACTGTTTATTCCTTCCAGTGTTTTCTTCATTTTAGATATTGTATTCTTCATTTCTGACTAGTTCTTTTCTATGGTTTCTGTGTCCTTTTTTATGCTTACTGTGTCTTTGTTGAGGTTCTCACTGAGTTCATGCATTCTTCCCCTCAGTTCCTTGAGCATCCTTGTAACCATTTTGTACTCTGTATCTGGTAGATTGCTTGCCTCCATTTCATTTAGTTTTTTGTTTTCAGGGGATTTTTCTTTTTCTTCTGTTTGGGGCATGTTTCTTTGTCTCCCCATTTTGGTTGCCTTTCTGTATATTAGGTAGATCTACTATGTCTCCCAGTCTTGATATGGTGGCCTAATGTAGTAGGTGTCCTAACGTAGTAGGTGTCCTGTGGGGCTCAGTGGTGTAGCACAGCCTCCCTGATCACCTAAGTGGGGTGGTCCAGGAATGCCCCTTGCATGGGCTATGTGAACACTCCTATTATAGTTAAGTCTTGATTGCTGTTGGGTTGTCTGTGGGTGGAGCTGACCCTCAGGCTGGCTGACTGTGAGGATTGACCCCAAAGACAGTGTACAAGCTGCTGTTCGGGGGCTGACTCCCCCCAGCAGGGTCTGGTGCCTGCCAAAATCTCCCTTTGGGTATGGCACCTGTGGAGCTAATTGGGTCATGATCTGATCTGGTCTGAAGCCTGCCACCTGGTATGTTGGTTGGGGCCTCTTGGGAGGGACTCTGCTGCAGGTCAGTGTTGGATGCTGTCCGTGACCAGCCCTGGGCAACCCATTTAGAGCCACAGTGTGATCCACAGTTGTGGCTGCCTTTACTGGGCCTGGGTGCATTTGGGAGGGGCCAAGCTATGCACGGTGGCCAGCTTCCCCCAGCACCAAGCCAGCAGGCAGGTCAGCAAAAGGCCCAAGGCAACCCAAGAGCTTCCTCTGATTGCCTGTTAGGCTGAGTCACTGAAAGAGCCTCTAGTGGTAGGTGGTTGCAGGAGGTAGGTTTTCAGTTAGTCATCAGGTTGGGGTGAGTGCTGTTCACCAGGTTGATACAGAGTCAAGTGCAGTGCCATTGCTGGGTCTGAGACCTGTAGCAAGAGTAAGCTGATGACCACCTGGGGCCTATAGACCTTCATGGTGTCTCACCACTTTGTGGTGGAGTCTCGGGGAGTCATCAGGGTGAGGTCAGCAGAGTTCATCAAGCTAAAACAGATCAAGATTTGGCTGTGCGGAGGGAGGGCTATGCACAGGAAAGGGGTGCTGGTCATGGTTGTGAGGGAAAAGGTGCCCTCACCCGAGAGCCACACAACTCAGTCTCTCTCTTTGTGTCTCTTCTACCCCTGGGTCTGCTTGGACCTCCTTAAGAGCCCCTCCAGAAAGTCCACACCCTTGGCTGGGCTGCCTGCCCGCAGCCAGTTGTCTTCTCCGGAAGGCTGGAGCTCAGCAGGTGGGGCCACAGGTAGGGTGGGGCCGGTACTTTCCCCCACCACAGGCTGAAGCTGTATGGAGGGGCGTGCTCAACTCAGGAAAGATGGCATCTGTGCACAGTGTGGGAGAAGGACTCAGCACGGAGACTTCGGAAGCTAGCCCTTCACCTCTCTTGCTGAAGCTGCACAACTCAGTCTGCCTTTGTACAACCTCAGTTCCTTCTAATCTGCCCTCCCTTCACCAGAGCCCAGGGTGAGTGGCCACGAATGAAATTTTGTCTGCTGGCCCTTTAAGAGGGTGCCTGAGTTTCTTGTGGACTCCTGTCTCTCCCTGGCTGATGGAATCCCCACTGATTTTCACAGGCAGATGTTAATGTGGGCTCCTCTTCCCAGTTGGGGCTCTGGGCTCCGGAGCCCAGTGTGGGGTTGAGACCCCTCACTCCTCATGGGACTTCAGCAGCTGAGATACCTGTCCAGATCCTCAGCTACTGCATGCACGTGGGTGCCAGGCCAGCCCTTTTCATGACCTTACCCTTCCTGCCAGTCTCAGTGTGGCTTCTTCTGTAAATCCTTGGTTATAGGACTTCTGTTCAGCTAGTCTTCAGTTGGTTATTCAGGCTGACTGTTCTCTAAGTTAGTTGTAATCCTGTTTGGTCCTGGGGGAGGTGAGTATAGGTTCCACCCACGCTGCTGCCATCTTGGGTGCTCTTGGAATTCTTTGTACATGAGCTTGCCTTCAGGTTGTGGCAGATCTGCATGCGAAGTTACGGCAATTTTCTTCTCTTCCTATTTTCCTAAAAGATTTTTCTTTTCCTCTTTCTTTTCTTAAACTGATAGGTATATATGTTCATAGTGTTTTAAAATAGTTTAAAAATAATAATACTTAATTTTTTAATGTGTTCTTTATATCAAAGTATGGACAAATCCAGTAAACTAGTTTTCATTTTTTTATTTAAAGTAGAATATACACACAGAAGAGTATACACAATGGAAATTCACAACTACAGTAATTATCGGAAAGCAAATGTCAGTAATCACTGTAGGAGTCAAAAACCAAAACATTACGAGCCCTGAGAAATTCCCCAGTGCCCTCCTGTTCCGGTCTCTGTCCCCTGCCTCCTCCCCAAAGTAACTTTTGTTCTGATTGTTAATGCCATGCTTTGGTTTTGCCTGACTTAGAACTTTGTAAAAATAGAATTATATAATAGGTGTTTCCTGGGGACTGGCTTCTTTTGTCGAACACTGTGTGAGATTTGTCCAACCAGTTTGTGTAGCTCTGATTTGTTTATGATCATTGCTGCATTCCGTTATGTGACTATATCACGATTTTGCAATGTACTCTGTTGTTTTAATTACTGAGTGTTTCCAGGTCTGGAGGGTCAGGAAGCAGACGACCGTGACTGCGCTCACAAGGCTCCGGGCGTGCGGCGTGTGCTTCTCTCGGGGATGCTCCCAGGGGTGTGATGGCTGCATCATAGGTTCTGTGTTCATTCAACTCCGGTGGGTGGACACCTTTCCAGCGCAGTTTTACCACTGTGTGTCCAGCCGCCCATCTGAGAACAGTTCTGCACACCCTTGTCTGCGCTTGTTTCTACTAGTGTTTCTGAAGTTTAACTGCCTGGTGGGTGTGTAAGGCTGTCATTGTGGTTTTAGTTTACATTTTCTGGGTGAGTAATGGTGTGGCTGCTTTGTCATGTGTGTGTCTTCTGTGAGATTTAGGTTCAAGTCTCTTGCCCACTCCCCCTTCCTGTCCTTCTCATTCTGTCTTTCACTTTCTGTTTTTTTCTTCCTTCCCTCCTCTCTCTCCTTTCTCGTTTGTTGATTTATGGGAGTTCTTTGTAGGAGTATTTGCATATGGGACCTTTCTCAGTTATCTGTATTGTAAATATATTCATAGAAATAAGATGTGTCTTGTCTTTAAATGTTGCAGTGGTGACTTTTGATGAACAGGGTTCTTAATTTCACTGTAGTCTAATGTTAGGCTCTTTTCCTATATTTTTGTATCTGTATCTTTATTTTGTATCCTGTTTAAGAAGCTTTTCCCCATGCCAAAGTGAAGAAGACACTTTCTATGTTAATTCCTAGAAAAAAGTTTCATTTTCTTCCTGTTGGGTATCCAGTTGAGCTAGCATTATTGTTGAAAGGATGTGGTTTTCCCCTGCAGTGGTACATAGTGCCACTTTGGTCATAAAATACCTGTCGACATGTATATGGGCTGTTTCTCGGCCCCTGTTCTCGTCCACTGATCTCACATTGGTTCCTCTGCTAGTGTACGCCACCTTAATTATTCTGGGTCTCGATAGCCAGTACAATAGCTTTGCCTCCTGCTCTTCTTTAGAATGTCTTGGCTAATCTTGACCTTTGGTATTTCCTTATCATCTTTATTATTATTTTTTTTAATGTTTATCGATTTTAGAGAGAGAGGATGGTGGAGAGAGAGGGACACTGATGTGTGACAGAATATCCAGTTATGCCAAACTGGGGATTGAACCCACAACCTAACTGTGTGCCCTGACTGGGAATCAGACCCCCAACCTTTTGATTACAGGATGATGCTCCAACCAACTGAGCCACACTGGCCAGGGCCACAGAAATTTTAGAGTCAGAATTTGGAAGTATCCACCAACCCACCCTCCCACATTTCCCTGGAAACAGCAATTAAGACCAACCAACCTATGGGATTTTGATGAGGAATTGATATCTTCATAATATTGAATTTCCCAACCCACAAACGGGATACATCTCTACATTTATTTAGGTTGCCTTTATTACTGAGTATTCTCTCAGTAATTTATTGTGTGGTTTTGTTCATCCTTCATTAGATTTCTTCCCTGGTATTGCTGTTTTCAATTCTCCTGTAAATGATATCTTTTTAAAATTGTAATGTGTAATGTGTATTGCTGATATACAGACACACAATCGATTATCTCTATTGCTCCTGTATCCAGCACTCTGCTAAGGCTAATTTACTTCTAGCAATTTATCTGTAGATTATTTGTGTTTTACTCTGCATATGCTCATATTATCTATGAATAACTGTTGGTTTATTTCCTCCTTTTCAATCTTTATTTCTTTTTCTTCTTTAGTTTTCTGGTTTTATTTACTGATCTTAGATGACTGATATATATATATATATATATATATATATATATATATATATATAAAGGTATGTTAAAGTCTCTTGTCACATGAGACTTCTTAATTTCTTACTGTGTTTTTATTCATTTTTGTTTTATGTACTTTGAAATTGTGCAGTTAGATGCATAAGACTTACTGGCTGTTAAAATTTTTTTGGTTGATTTCATATGTTGTCATTATTAAATATTTCTCCCTGTCCTTTGTAATGTCACTCACTTTGGATTCTGTTTTGTTTGGTGTTAATATTGTTTCGTCTGCCTGATTTGCCTGTTACTTACATAGAATAACATTTTCCATTCCTTTTTGTTCTGTCTTCCTTCGATGTTTTATTTTAAGAAAGTTCCTTGTAAATAGTTTATTGTTGGTGTTTGTAACTCTGTTGTACAGTTCTGTATTTAACCTCCTTATATTTACTGAGAATAATTCTATATTTGAACTTTTTTCTGCTTTATTTTATGTTTCTCATTTGCTAGTGTTTTCTTTTTTTTCTTGGTTGTAATTTATTGTATCAATAATGTTTTTCTTGTTTCATTTTGTTTCTTTCTACTGATTTGAAAGTTGTATATTAGTTTGCTTTTCATTTGATTTATTTTTCAATCTGCCACTAATTTTGTGGAATCTTGGTAGCTTAATACACCACCTCTAACATGAATGTAACAAAAACTAATTTACTGGATTACTATTAGATATTTGTTCACTATAATGTGATATTCTCTTCATTGGTAGGCAGTTGGAACTAATACAGCATCTGTCTTTGCCGGCCTTTCCCCTCAGGACAAGTATCGAGTCTGTTTGCCATCATGTCCTTTATGGCCAGCCCAGTGTCCGACACACGGGCCTTTCAGCGAGAGACTCAGTGAAGAGCGTAATTAAGAAAGTGCTTCTGAGCAGCAAATCACAGTGGCTCGAGTTTGGGTGTTGTGGGCTCACTTGTGGTACTCTGGAGGAAATGTACAGAGCTTTCCAGACCTGCACACAGAAATGTGTTTCCCAAGTGAGTTAAAAGATTAGAGGTGCCCATAACTGATTAGTGAACAAGTAGGACCAGCTTCAGAAAGAGAAGTTGGAAAACCTGCTGATCCCAAACCCACTATGGGAGCAAATGTGGGAAAGCCAGGAGACTGACAGCCATGGGGAAAACGCTGACAAAAAAGACCTCTTCTAGTCCCAGGTCTGTCACTCTGTGACCCTGGGTTGATGACTTAATCTCTCCGAACCTCACTTTTCTCGCCTGTAGAATGGGGATAGTAGTCCTTATCCTATGTGACTTAATTGTTCTAAGTAACAAATTATTTCATTACTAAATGCTAAAATGTAAGGTATTGTTTTTAGTTCATAATAATAATCTCAAGAAAAGGTTAGATTTTGTTAGGCATATTCGAAAAGGAAGCAGTGTTTGGTAGCCTTTAAAAATGAGAGTTTGTCGGTTTTTAAAATGATGCAGCTAAGTGGTTGTGAAGAAGTAAGCAAGCTTCAGTCACCTGGGGAATGTGTTATATGGAACAGCTCCACACCCCTGACGGGGCAGAATGCATGCTCCTCGCCCTGGCCACAGATTCTGTGACCTAGAGTAAAAACTCTTAGCTGTTACTTGACCTGAGAAAGGCGGTGCTCGTTGTCCTGCCTGCCCTGTGTGTCACGGTGAGGCTCGCTGTAAGTTACGTTGTCAGTGAAGAAGTGTTGTGCAGCCCTGGCTGGTGTGTCTCAGGGGATTGAGCGCAGGCTGCGAGCCAAAGGTTCGCCGGTTCGATTCCCAGTCAGGGCACATGGCTGGGTTGCAGGCCAGGTCCCCAGTGGGGGCTATATGAGAGGCAACCACATACTGATGTTTCTCTCCCTCTCTTTCTGCTTCCTTTCCCCTCTCCTTAAAAATAAATAAATAAATAAACAAATAAACAAATAAATAGAATCTTTAAAAAAAAAGTGTTGTGCAGACGTAAGAGAGAATGATAACCATTGCTATCATCCATAATACAAATTGAGGTGTGGTTAACGTTAGCCACTTCACAAATTTAATACATTTGCTCATGGGGAGTGTGTGGTAACCCTCTTATTTTTATTTTATTTGTGTTTTCTTCTTGCCCTTGTGATCTGGATTTCAGAAGGTTACATTTTCTGCTTGTTTTAGATGTCACTAAATTTCCTTCATTCTGACTTCCTAATATCCTCCCTTCCTCTCCCCTTGCCCTCAGAAAGTCATAGGGAACTACTTGGGCAGAAAACCGTCTTGTTCCCTTTTCAGCTGGGATACACTGGTATGTGTGAGTCTGATTAGACTGTGTGATGTAGATAATTGTTGCCTGGTGTGGTTCTTTAGTGACTTCTGAGATGTTATTGCAATGGCTGATTGCATTAGTGTAGCTTATCAGATACAAGGATGATGGCTCTGCGCCCACTACCAGCCCGTCCTTCCTCAAATTCAGCTGTCCCAGGAACTGTTACTGTATTTACATGTTGATTTATGCAGATCGTAATTGAAAAGGCCTCTGGACTGAGGGGTCTGAGTTGCTTTGCTGTGTGTAAACTTGGAGGTTAATTACAAATTATAGACCAAGGATCTAGTGGCAGCATCCTTTCCTTCCAATTTTTATTTCCTGGCTGTGTAACTTCCACGGCCTTAAAAACTATCAGATTAAAGAAGTGACACGGTTGGCGGGGCAGGGATCTGGCTCTTGACCTACTTGTGTTAGTTCGAATATAGTTTTCCCTTTATTATGAACTGTTTAAAGCATACAGGAAAAAGAGTGGAAATAGTAAATACCTGTGTGTCCATTACCCAGATTTTAACAGATTTGAACCGTTTTGCTTTATTTGCTTCTGAATTTTTTTAGAAACTAAATATGGCACGTACAGCTGTGTCTTTTATATTCCTCTCCTCATTCTGTAGCCCTCCCTCCCTCACCATAGGTTAGTCGCGTTATTGTTATTATAGTATGGACCTGTTCTGTTTGTATACTTGTTCTGCTATGTATCTCTCCATAAGCAATACAGTTTCGTATGCTATACATTTCATGTGAATGGAGTTTTATAGTAAGCGTCAGTCTGCAGTTTGCTTTTCCCCACCTGTGTGTGAATGACTCGTTTGTATTGGTATGTGAATTCTATTTCATTAATGTAGCTGTTGCATAGGTTTCCCTTGTATGAATAAGCTGTAGTTTATTTTCAGCTCCTATTGATGGATACGTGGGTTGTTTCCAGTTTTTTGCTCTTTTAAACAGTGGCGAGGTGTATGTCCTTGCTCATGTCTTTGTGCACACGTGTGCAAGTTCCTCCAGGCTGAGTTTGTGCAGAGAAGCGACACTGCTGGGTTGCAGTGCAGGCGATCTTCCGCTTCACTGGAGCGATCCCGTCGCTCCCCGAGCAGCCTGGCCGGTTTGCTTCTGTGCTAGCAGCTTGTCGAGGGCCCTTGCTTTCTGCATCCTTGTTTATGTTTGGTGTTTCACATTAAAACTTTCCCCACAGTCAGCCCTGGCTGGCATAGCTCAGTGGATTGAGCACAGGCTGCGAACCAAAGCATTGCAGGTTCGATTCCCATTCAGGGCACATGCCTGGGTTGCAGGCCATGGCCCCCAGCAACCTCACATTGATGTTTTTCTCTCCCTCCCCTCTCTAAAAATAAATAAATAAAATCTTTAAAAAATATATATTAAAAAAAAAACTTTCCCCACAATCTGCTGAGTGTGAAATGGCATCTCATTGTTTTAATTTGGGTTTCTCTGATTACTGGTGATCATCTTTTCATGTTTTTATTGACATTCAGCTTTTTTCTCTAAATTGCTAGTTTCTGTCCTTTGTCTATTTCTCTGTTGGGTTGTTTATTTTCCTTACAGATTCGTGGATGTTCTTTATGTTAATCCTGTGTTAATATTTGCATTGCAGATCTCTACTTCTAGACTCGGGCTTGTCTGTTGACTTTATGGTGGGTTTTTTTGTTTTTGTTTTTTTCTTTTTTGTCAAAAGGAAGTTGCAGCTTGTATAATTAAATTTAAATATATTGATATTAGATTTGAGTTTAAGAAAGCCTTTTCTGATATCGTAATCATATTCTTCCTGTATTTTCTTCTAAAAGCTTTAAAGTTTTCCTTAACATTTAGGTCTTCACTCCATTTAGAATTTAAGCGTTCTTCAGTGTGAGGCAAGGATCGTGTCTCACTTTGTTACTTGTGGGTATGAATAGCCTCAGCACCATGGAACTCAGTTCAGACTCACTGACTTTTATGCTGCCTTTGTCATACCCACTTTGCTTTGTTGGTTTCCGCTGGTTCCTGCCTCACTCCCACACTGCCTGGTTGTTACAGCTTTATCGTGAACACTGTGTCTCTGACGGAACAGGACTCCTACGCCAGCCCCACTCCACACTTTGTTATTGCTCTTCACCATTTTTCGGGCTCTCGTGGGATTTTACTCTTCATGAGAATATTGGGGTCAGCCTGTTAAGATGCACACAAAAAAATCTGTTGGGATTTTCATTGAATTTACAATGAAAATTATAGATTACTTCGGGGAGACATCTTTACAGTATTCTTTTCATTTATGAAAATAATTTACTCATATGTTCTTCCATGTCCTTTAAAAATACCTTTGAATTTTTTCTGTAAAAGTCTTATATATCTTTCGTTAGATTTATTCCTAAGTGCCTTATACTTTTTGTTGCCATTGTTAATAGAATTTTTTTCTGTTATCTTTTCTCTAGTTATTTTGATGTGTGGGAATGATACTGATTTTTTTGTATGTTTTTCTTTTTTTAATCCAGACACCTTGCTGAACTCCTCTTAATTGTAATTGCTTGTCTGTAGAGTCTCTTGATTTTCTATATAAAAAGCACTATATCATCTTCAAAAGGAGGCAGTTTGATTTCCTTTCCCTAACAGTTTGAATGTCATGTGCAGAGTTCAGACTCTATTCTGTATCAAATTAGGAGATATCACAGGTTTCGAGAAGTGACATTTAAATATTTACATTTTATAGAAAACATTTTTGTTAACCAGGTGCAGGTGTGATTGAAGATGAAGAAGGGGTCGGCTGGGAGATGCTGTTATTGCAGTCATGAGGTTCACAAGCCTGACCTTGGGTGGTCACAGAGGGAAGGAAGGGCAGAGAAGAGTACAAGAGAGATTTTCCAACTGGGGTCGCAGGGACCAGGCGGAGGGGTACATGTGGGGGGGATTCGCGCAGCCAGCCTGACGCTCGGCTTCCTTCTGGTAGAAGTGCAGTAGGAGTGATAGGATGAGGAGCAGCGGCTCTGGCAGCAAAGCACCTCGGTTTTAACAGGGCTGGGTAGCGGTTTGGAGCGTATCTGTCTGCAATCACTCTTTCCCACCTGATTTGAAGAACATTTTTCTCAGTTTTTCCTCTTGAAATCTTCCATGTAGATAAGTTCCAGTCTGATAAAGAGCTTCCAGTGACCCAGAGGCTGGAGAATGAGCTTGATGTGGTCGATGCAGATATCCTTCCAGAAGAAGCTCCATCTATTCCAGACCAAAATGCAAGTTTCAAAGATGAGGAATTAGCCCTGGCAAAAACGAAAGCAGTGGGGCAAAAGCCTGTGACTGTAAACGCGCCACTTAGAAAGAAAGACGCTCTGGCACCGGCACGACCGCAGCAAGTATGACGTCACTGCTCTCGTCGGACCGTGGTATTAACCTGGCCTTGCCCCACCTGGCCTAGGCTGCTAAGAGGCGGAGTCAGGATTTGGGTTCTCAGACATGAGTGCCAGAGCACTGGAGCCCACCTGTCTAAATTGCTGACTTAGCTTAGCTCTAGGTTGTTTCTATTTTTCAACAAAAATAGCAATTTTTTTTTAGTAAGTAAGCATTTTTAAAATTTTTTTTTATTTTTAAGATTTTATTTATTTATTTTTAGAGAGGGAAGGGAGGGAGAAAGAGAGAGTGAGAGAGAGAGAGAGAAACAGAGAGAGAGAGAAACATCAATGTGTGGTTGCTGGGGGCCATGGCTTGCAACCCAGGCATGTGCCCTGACTGGGAATCGAACCTGCGATGCTTTGGTTCACAGCCCATGCTCAATCCACTGAGCTATGCCAGCCAGGACAAAAATAGCAATTTTTAATATTGTTGCTAGGACAGGGCATTCTCGCCCTGGTTTGCTAAAGTCCTAACTTATTTGATACCATGATCCTAATCAGGCAGGCCATTTTAAAATTCAGGGGTTTTTTTTCGGTTTCTGGTTTGAAAATGTGAAATTTGAGGGGATTAAAATTTGGTAATAAATAATAACTACTTAATAATAAAAGGCATCCTAGGGCGAGTACTTTCTAATATGGCTTTGGAGGCCAGCTTACTTGGAACTGTATTATATTTTAAGTTTCTGTTTAAGATTTAACTTAAGGCCATACCTGGGGATAACTGTCGAGGAGACCGCCTCCTAGTCTAAATACCCTCGATGCGGGGTACTGCCCTTTAATGGTGCAGTCCTGAGGCTTCTGTCGCAAACCTGTGTGTTAGCAGGCGGCCCCAGGAACAGGAGTCAGCAGGTACAGCCAGTTACTGGTAGAGCATGGCTTTGGGGCACATCTTTGTTCCTGCCCAAACTGACTCTCACGGGGGATCCCTGGGAAGTCAGAACTCAGCCTGTATGGTTTGGCTTGGTGCTCTTCTTCAGAGACAGCCTCATCTTCCTCAGCAAAGCCGTTTTGATACGGCCCGAATCCTTTGTTTAGATGGCATATGCCTTTCCACCCTCATCATCATACTCTTCCTGTATCGGCCCATTTAACCTTCTGGAAACTTGTGAATAACTTCTCTCCCATTTTACATGGGAAGCTGAGGATCAGAGAATTTAAATATTTTAACCAAGAATATTTTAAAGATTAACGTCCCTTTTTTGTTTGTTTAATTAGGAAAACATATGAACATTTATTTTGTATATAATATATACAGCATAGCAAAGTGAGGGGTTCCAGTTTTACACCTCTCTCCCCTTCACCACTGGCGTTGTTTTAGTGTCACTTAACACTCTCCCCCAGTTGCCACCTCAGTGCCTCTGGTTGAGTTTATTCATGAACGGGGTAGGGGCACTTGAAGCTTCTGTAGACAGAGTTTCTCTGATACCCATGTGGCTTTGTAATTCATATTTATCTCTTACAGGGACTTCACAAAGCTGACAAAAGTAGATCAGCCCAATCTCACAGCAAAAGCAGGTTGCAACAGACAACAGTTTCATCCAGATTAAAAATAAACCAACAGCCTGTGAAAGACGGTAGAGCTCCCTGGATACCTCCGAACCCCACGTCCCCCCCCGCATCTCCTAAATGGTATGTCAGAACTCAGGGGACCTTTGGGGTATGTCATTTTACCTTTCCTGTGCAGGTCAAAGGTGACCTGTTGTTTAGAGCAAACAAAGTAGCAGCCTTAGTTCCCACTAAGAAGAAAAGCTTATTAGGGTGAGTAATACATAAGAAATTTTTATCTAAAAATCTGTTGTTGGTTCCTTTTTCCTACCTGCATATGGGTAACATAACCTCCACAGGCCACCCAGCACTTTGCAGACGTGTGTCCTTGTGTGGAGGGCCGCAGGCTCTCCTCACTTGACCCTCCGCCCAGTGGATTTTAGTTATTTAAGGCTGGTAGCCGCGCCTTCCCTACATCTGAATGTCAGTGCCAAGCACAGTGTCTGACACTTAGTAAGCCCTAGTAGGCATTCAGTAAGTCTTTGCTGAATGAATGAATATATTAAACTAATTCTAATTCAATTTAATTATGAATTATACAACCAAATAAATCTCACAGACACTGTTCTGACTGCAGGGGACGGTTAGGGTAATGCTGACATTATTGCCATGTCACCCTCATGCACAGTACCTGGAGAATGAGGAGCCACCATTCCGCAGAACGAGAGAGAACGTACTGACCTCCAGGGGCATCGGGTGCAGTTGGGAGGAAATAGCCTTTGGGGAGTTGAATGGGAAGGACCAGGAGGTAGGTCAGTGAAAGGAAGGCAGCAAAAAGCAGTAGTTTGGGGAGCAGGCGAGGGAGAAGTTAAGGGACTCGCAGCGTCTGCCTTTGGGAGGCTGGCAGATACAGCGTAAGAAGCCGGTAGAATGGGTTCCCCTTACGACTTTGGGTGATTCTGAATGAACAGTTTTGCTTTATCCACCAACTCGTAATTTAAAGTCGAAGAAACAATGTCTAGAGAATTTAATGCTTGCTTATGTAGCAGAGCTGGGACTGATGACAGGGCTTCCGCTCTCATAATGGGCTTTTTCATTTTTATTTCCTCTGAATCCTCTATTTTTATATACGCTAGTGTAGAGACGTGGATTCAGTTGGTAAGCATCAATTAGTTGAAGTTTATATTGCAACCAAATATGCAGCGGACTGTCGGCTAGAGTATATGTGTGGTGGGTGAGGGGCACGGTGGGTGAGGCTTCCAGGTTCAAGGTGCTGTTAGGCCTGATAAAGGTACGGAGTTGCTTCATAACGTGGAGTGTAATTAGTGACCCAAATCTATATATTGTAACAGGGTTTCATTGAAGTTTATCCATTATTCTGTAATCGACTTTTGTTTTCCCATTTGAATTAGTGATTGCTTCTATGAAGCAAAAGAAGAACCTCTCTCCTTTAACACTAAGCCCGAATCCCGGAGGATCTCGCTCTTCTTGACATTCAGCCTCCACTTTAGGGCCCCGTGGGCTGGAGATGAGCCCTGATGCAGTGCTTTCATCGTTCCCGAGCTGGCACCTTTCAGTGAGTCATTGGGTGTGGAGTGAATGATCACAGAGATATACTTCTCCATCTCTTGCAGTGCTGCATGGCTGAAGGTGAAATCTAGCCCCAAAGATGCCACAAAAGAGCAGCCTGTCCAGCAGGAAGGTACTCAAGAGGAAAGTCAAGTGACAGGTGCTGTTGGGCACGAAGCAACTAGGTTTGTGCTGGGTTTTCACATCTTTGAAAATGTGAGGGCCCCTTTCGCGTAGATTCTAAATTGAACGTTCTTCTCTTTCCTGTGTATAGAGTTAGTTACTTAAAATGTAAATTAGTAACATTTTCTGTCAAACTATGCAGCTTAGACAGTGAGTGATCCCCTTTTTTATTCTTTCTTATTTTATTCATTCAAAAATTATATGTGTGTGTGTCAAGTGCTTTACGTATATTCACTCTCTTATTCGTTATAACCCTGTCAAGTAGATACCATTGTTATCGCCCCCATATTTCAAAGGACGCACCTGGAGCAAGAGATGTTAAGTAATTGACCCATGAGCACACTATTAGTCAGTGACCAAAGCTGGGATTTGAACCCAGGCAGTCTGCCCCTGGTGGTATGTTATTCTGGTTGCTAAGCAGCAGGTATTTTAAGATCTAGGATTGAAGTTGGAAGAAAAAAGATTAGCAGAGGTACATTTGAGAGTCATCTTTGAGACAGTGTTTCAATTAGTCATGCAGGTAAGTGAGGTTTATAAGGGAGTGAGTATGAAACAGAATTTAGTTGTGGGTCAAGGGCTGAGCTTTGAGGCAGCTCCCTAGGGTAGGGAGCAGGAATAGGAGTGGGACTAACAGAAGAGCATTAGACAAGAAGAAAAAGCAGAACAGCATAATGTTGTGAGTAAGAAGCCCTAACAAGAGAGGGCTCGAGCAAGGACTTCACGCTTGTTGAATGAGTTTTTAAGCTTGTTTGTTCCGTGGACTTCTTTGGCAGTTTGGTGGTACCTTTGGATTTTGTCCAACAATATTTGCAAATACATACATAAAATACACGATTATCAAAATATTTTTTAAAAAGTGTAAGTGTGTCAGTTGTCTGCCAGTTGCTTGCTTTGTACAGGGTACAGTTGTGAGCGCTCTGGAGACCTAAAAATGGTCAAAACGGATCCCAGCTTATCCGCGGTCAGCAGGAAGGACCTGACATGAGCTGTAGCTGAAGACAGAGCATGACGTGGACCCTAGAGACTAAAGGGTTAAGAACAGAGGTTTTAGACAGGGGGCAGGATACTTCTTGCTGCAAAAACATAGGCTTCACGGAGAAGATGAAAAATAAATCAGGACCTAAAGAACAGGCCTTAAGTAGGGGTGAGAAAGTGAGAACATCCCCGCGAGGACAGCAGTGAGAACAGGTCTCCTCGCGTGTGTCAGGCTGAAGGTGTTCTCGAAATTATGGGGAAGTAAAATTGAACGTGGGCCCCTGCACAATTTGGTAGTGTTTACGCACCCGGAACTGGGGGAGCCGAAGCCCACCCGCGCGCTGCGAGGGTGTTCTGGGTCAGCTTCCCTTTTCTCTCTTCCTTTGACCTCGCTGTGCTCGTAAGGCTCTCCTGGGAGTCCGTTTCTTTGTCTAAGCTTGTAACTACGGCAGCAGCTTTATTTCATAGTCGAACAAGAAACCCTAAGTCCAGTGGTGGCTGGTTTTCCAAAGAATAGTCATTGGGCCGTTTTTTGTTGCCCTGCACACCAGCTAGGAGAGCTTTAGCACAGGGTCTTTTCACTGGGAACATCGTTCGGGGAGCCTTGTGGGGGCAGGGAGGTCGAGCCGCCTCCCGGGTCCTCGAGGAGCAGGCCTGGCACTCCGGAGGGCCCTGGCGCCTGCCTGTCTCTGGGGTGCACGTCTTGCAGGTCGAGCAGAGCTGGTCTAACTCTTTTTGCCCTGTCTGCTAGACTCGCTTGGCTTGATGCAGAAACTTCCAAAAAATTGAAGGAACTTGAAGAATTAAAAGCGGAGGAAGTGGACAAAGCGCAAAAACGGAGGTAAATAGGTGCTTCTGAGGCAGAGAAAGATAAAGCAAGCTGTTTTCCATCATCTAGCTGTTTTAACAACTAGTTGAATTTGTTAAAGGTATGGTCACACTTTTTGTGTTTATTGGCTGTCTGCCTGCTTGAAAGATTTCGAAGTCATGTAAGAAGCCTGCATTAGAGCCCAGGCAGGAGACCAGGTCTCCCGTCTGGCTGTTTCGAGAGCTGGCTGCTTGGAGGAGAGTTGCAGTGAGCGTTTTTACCACCCTCTGGACTCTTCGGGCTTGATGCCGAAAGGGTGATTGAACTTGAGCTTTGGTGTCATCTGGGTGGATCTTTGGCAAAGGACCGTCATGCTGGTCTTTGGGTCGCTCCTTTTGGGGGGTGGGGGAAGTCAGGCTGTTCAGACAAGAGTCTTCTGACTTTCCAGCTGGAGCGTAAGGACCCGGGTGCCAGTATCCTGAGAGCTGAGTTGGGGAGGAGGGTTGTGAGTCTCAGCCCTCGGCAGTCAGTATGCATACGTGACCCCTCTTTTCGGTGGGCACCTACAGCCTCACTGTGTTCGGCATCCCTTAGTCAAGAGACCCTTCCAGAGACTGAGTAGCCAGACTTCTCACAGAGTTGGAGAGAGTCTCACTTCTCAAGCATCCTTTGATTCTTGTCTCCTGCCTCCCAGCTCACCTTCAGGCCTAGATGTACCTGGTACTCCCAGCCTTGTGCCAGTGTAAGTCCGGGGTGCGAGTGGTGTGGGTCTTCAGTGTTCCCCATTCCTGGCTAAGCATCTGGCTTTCTCAGGTCAGCCGAGTTGTTACTGTCCTTGGCTTTCCGCCCTCCGGCACCACTTTTTCCTTGTCTTTGTGGGTTTGTGTTTAACTCTGTACCGTGGAGTTTGGGGAGGGAGCACAGCTAGTTTCATTTGTTCGGTCTTCTACCCTCTTTAGTTTTTTAAAGGCCGTCGTTATTCTTTTAAAATGTACCGAGAGCCTGACGTACTTCTTCAGGTGTTTCGATCCCGGACCAGCAGTGTTGCAGCTACCTGGGAGCTTGTTGGAAATGCAGAATCTCAAGCCTCAGTCAGACCAACTGAAGCAGATCTGCATTTTAACAGGATCCCTGGGGGGCTCGTATGGCATGATAATTGGGGAAGCATTATGGCTTTATAATCTATTTGGTTTTCCCTTCACCTGCAGGGAGTGGTAAATAAATATTCAAAATAGGATATTTTCTTGCTTTTGATTTTAATTTTCTGTTTTATTTCTAAATAGTGTTTCTGCCACCCAGTTAGCAGACAAGGTAGAGAAGGAAGTCCTGGAGCGTTTGAAGCCTCTGCTGGTCAAGGCCCAGGTGATCTAGTTCATCTCATTTATTTGCCTTTCAGAAGTTCTAGATTAAACAGTCGCCACTGCAGAGATCCCACTGACCCTCTCTGCAGGGCCGAATGCCTGGCAGCTGGGCCCATGGTGCTGAGCTGTGTCGCACGGTGTAGGTACACCGCTGTGAGGGCCCCTGGTGAACACCCACGGACTACCACACACTGTTGAGGTGGGCTAGGGACAAAGGAAGAGAAAGAGAAAGAAGCCCCACTTTGTAGAGAGGTGAGACTTTAGTTCGGGGGGTGAGTTCAGATCGCACTTCCCACTCTTAATCAAATAGACCTACCGGTGGTGGTGTGTTTAATTAACTGCTCCACTCGAATCCTGTGCTCTTTCACTTCGGGGTTTGAAGTGATTGGCTCTGTTTTTCCAAAGGAGAGGGATGTTAGCATGGCTTCTGTGCACAAACCAGGACGTTCTTGCAGAGGAGATTGAATACAGCATCACCAGCAGGTTGTGCCATCCTCTAAGCAGGAAGCTAAAGGTTATGGCCAGACCCTGTGGATGCACCTATAAATAGGAACAGCCCGTTTGTGTGGATGGATGAGGCCATGGAAGAGTATTATCCTCTTGAAGGGAACAAATTGCATGCCGGGTCCCTGAAAAGGCCATGAGTTTCTGTAGCTGTAGTTGAAGAAACGTTGAATTATTTTTAGAGTCCGTGGATGTCTCAGGAATATAGAACCGGGAGGGCTCCTCCAGACCCAATCGTCCAACCTCCTCATTGTGGAACAGAGAGGTGGAGTAATTGCATAAAAACACACAGCTACTCCGACAATGTTTACAAAGTTGAAGGAGGAAAGGGGGCAGAAAGCCAAGACGAACACATGGCATTTATTTTCATGAAGACAGAGTGCTTTTAATCACTGCCAAAAGCCTGATGTAGCTAAAGCTGATGAACAGTTCCTCACAAAAGTTACTCTGTTACAGAATTCATTTGTATTAATATGGGTTGAAATTTGTATAATTCATGAACGGGCTTGTCTGTTTTAATAGAGAGTCAATTCTTCTCTGGAAGCGGATGCTCATTTGAAGGATTGGCCGTCAGTAAGCCCAGCGACAGCCCAGCCCGCGGAGCAGGTATGTGCGGTGTTATTGTGCAGGAACGTTGCCGGTTGTAAGGAAAATGATGTGCATGTTACTTTGCAAACACTAGATTATCCTGCTCAGGAAGTGCAAGTTCTTTTTCGTATTTGGCATGTTGATTCTTTAGCGTTGTGAGCTAGATCTGCCTTGCAAACAGCTCACAGAAATCTCTAGAGCCACAGGTTTTTGTTAGCGGCCCCTTTCCCCTCCTCCTGACAGTGTGTGGGTGCACTGCATGACCCTGAGTGTTGGTGGCCTTCGGCAGAAGGATGGCTGTCCTCATTTCCTTTCATTCAGCCTAGTTTTGCTCGTTACTGGCCTAATTTCCTTTATACTTAGGGCCTAATAGTTACTGTTAGGCCAGCATGTTTTGAGTGCCCAAGAATGACCAGTATTGGCCTAGCAGAGACAAAAGGTAGCCCAGGAAAAAATCATAACATTTGAGGGGGAAAAAAACCCAATGTATTTTGTGGTTGTCCAGCCTCTGGAGGACTTGTAGGAATAGAGTTCCTACCTGCCTAGGGCTGTGAGTGGAAGGTGCTGATTGCATCCGAGTCTTTGTGAAGGGCGGAAAGAAGTTACTGCTGTATGTGCTCAGAGCCAATGGAAAGGTTCCAGAGTTAGAGGGAAGTTGGAATGCAGCTCTACCAGCCCAGTGACCTTAGGAGCAGGAAGAAAGGAAGTAGATTTCGAGAATGTATCTCCAGTATAATTATTAATCAGTATTTTAGCTGTAGCATATTTTCCATTATCTTTGTGATTATAAGTTTATTGTACCAAAATTTTGTGAAAGAATCTCGTGAGGTGAGGCTTCTAAGACTGGAAACTGAAAGCCTGCATTTAGCTCTTACGACTCGGGTGTGCTGTGGCTTAGGGTTTTGTGCAGCACAGCCACCAAGTGGTACTTTTCTCTCCCAGCGAAATAACGAGGCTAACATCTAATCTAAGAAGGCACCTCCATAGGGCATTTAATAAGAAAGAAAAAGGAAGTGATTATAAGTGCTGCCTGTGAGGTGAGCATGGCAACAAACTCAGAACTATCAACAACTGAACCTAAAAAGCAAAAAAAACAAAACAAAAAAAAACAAAAACAAACTAAGCAAACAACTAGAACGGGAACAAAATCACAGAACTGGAGATCACATGGAGGGTTATCAGCAGGGAAGTGGGAGGAGGAGAGATGGGGGAAATATACAGAGAATAAGTAGCATAAATAGGTAGAAAACAGACAGTGGGAGGTTAAGAATATTATAGGAAATGTAGAAGCCAAAGAAATTATGTGGTAGGACCTGTGGTCATGAACTATGGCGAAGGGGGGGTAATACTGGTGGGAGGGGGATGCAGGGCGTGGAGGGGGGCGAGGGGGAGGGAAAAAATGGGACAACTGTAATAGCATAATCAATAAAATGTACTTAAAAAAAGAATAATTAGCCCTCTATGTAAGAATTATACTGTAGGCATTAAGTGGTCTTTAATACAACTTGCTGAAAAAGAAAAGTAACTGTCAGTATTTATCACTCTGGGCTGCTGGTAGACATCAGGACTGTTGCAAGCAGTTTCCCGGGAGGCACCATCAAGAGCCGGTGTTTATAAATAACTGACCAAAGACAAACAAAAAAAGCTCTTTCAAGTTGGCGTGACAAAGTAAAACTTACTTTGCTGTATTAACTTTAAAAAGGACTGTGGGACCTTGGACACCAATTCGCAGAAGTCTTATTTCTGAAATGGAGAGGGTATTTGCTGCACTTCACAAGTAAAATATAACGTGCAGTAGATGTACTCACAGACAGGACCACCTCTGGTAGCTAAACAAAGCTCCTGGAAGGGCACCAGTATAGCACATTCGTCTGTTGCTGCTGCCATTGCCTTTAACTGAACTTGCACGTGACCTATATATTTTCCCAAAATGTATGAGCTTTTTTAAACTTTAAAGTTGTATATGCACGTGGCTACAAATCAAACAATTCAAAGTTAAACCTCCCTGCAAAGGGGTGCCATGTGCTGGTTCTGTGCCCAGCTAGCTGCTTTCTTATTTTGATGACCTTTCCTTATCAGCACACTAGACCTTGTCTTTTTTGACAGCCAATAAAGATATGAAGAAACAACCAATCTTAACCAAAGTTAAAGAAATGAAAACTAGTTGAATAACCAGTACAAAAAAATTTGGAGACAACTGTATCTATAATACGGGTCTAGGTAGCTGACATACATGTATCTGTATGTGTAAAATGGAATGTCAAGAAGACCATGTGCCATTTCTTCTGTGAACTGTTGAAAGTTTTTTTAAAATTGGCTGTGGCAGTGGCCATCTTCATTGAGTGTCTTACTTGTGTCCACCACTGCGCTGTGTCCCAACACACGAGTGCTGGTACAGCCCTTACAAGTCTGCCTTACAGGATTGTTGTTCCCGTGTTGCAGATGAGAGGACTGAGGCCCAGAGAGGTTCAGTAAACTTGCCCGTCATTGCAGATGTATCAGTGAGTAGACCAGGAGTTAGTCCCAGGAAAGCCTCATTCCAAAGCCTGATGGTATCATTTCCCCAGCAGACATTCTCTGCAAAGCCTCTTTCAGAGCGGATTATGGACACAAGATAGACTCATGTATTAGGACCATATATAGACATATATTAGAATAAAAATATATACTCATGTAAAAATGCTTTGCAAATCATAAAGTGCTTTATGAATGTCAAGACTGTAAGCTCAAGAAAGGCTGGTCAAGCTTTCCCGCTTGTAGGTAGAAAGTCTCAAGCAAAGAAAAGAACCATGAACTTTGGTGATGTCATGAACCAAAAGAGAATAGATACATCCTCTGGCATATGTGACGTGTAAGACATTGGATATTCTTCCGAGTACGGCACAAGGAAGATTCTTGCTTTACCAACTGGCAAAACAGGTAATGGTAATTTACACAGACAATAACAGTGTCACTTGGTTTAACACCACTGTCTAAATGGCTGTGGTAGAAAGTGTACTGACGTTCCTGATTCCGGTATTTACTGACTTAAGGAGAAGGTTACTGTAGCATAGAAACCGTACCAGTTGGCTCACATGCGGTTGCTGGTGATCAGCATTTCTCTTTAAGTCCCTCTGTTGTCTTTGTGTGACCTCTTCATCCCCCTCCCTCGTTTGCAGGCTAGTGCTGTTGACGGTGCACCCAACAGCAGTTGTCAGCTGGATGGCCTGCTGGAAGATACCACTCGTGAGCTCTGGGCTAGGGCCCGTTCTGAGATCTTGGAGCCTGATGCCTTAGCCACCTTGGACGACAGCATGTACCTGGAGACCATGATGCTCCGGATGGAGGAAATGGAAGTAAGTTCTGGGGCTGTGGGGTCATGCCCACGAGGCTGTCCCCTGCTAAGTGTGGGTCATCCTCGAGTTTCTGTAGCTTAGGACTTCAGAACCATACCACTGGTTTTATGAGGGGGAACCCCCCCAAAACTGGAATTACATTCTGGGTCCCTTATAGTGCAGTCTTCCCTGCTAGGTGAGTGTTCTGGGAACCTGTCTGTATCAGTGCACCAGCTGGCATTCTTGTGAGGGGCTGCCTTCAGCTTCCGTGAATTTTTTGAAGACTCTTTGAATGTGTTTGCTCATTTCACGATGAGTGATTTAGGAGTGCACCTGCCCACACTGTGCTGAGTGTCCAGCAGTTTTTGACCAAAAACGGCATGACGCCCATGCCCACCCTCCTGTTCACCCAAACCCTGAGCAACGTGCTTGTTTTCCCCGGGTGAAAAAAGCCCCCCAAGGGGATGGCACCGATGGGGAAGAGGCGGGACACAAACTGGCAGAAGCACTGACAGCTGTCGCAGTAGACGAGTTTAAAAGCGGTTCCGGGCAGTGGAGAAGGGGTCTCGATAGGCGTGCGGCACCAGATGGAGAGCGCTTTGAAGGGGACTGAAGTTTGACCATGTGAGAATAGGCACACAGTTTTTAATAAAGAAATTCTGGGGGTTTTTTGAGGTCCCCCTTGTAAATCCTAGCTTAACCGCCAACCAAGCGTAAGGCCTCAATAAGGTCTCTCACCCTCTCCAGCAGGTAGGGTGTGTTTAAAGATGCCGTGAGGCGTGAAGTATCATCATGCCTGTAGCAGCTGACTGCCTGGCACATAGCTCAGGAAGTGATCATTGTCAGTTTCCCCCGATGTCATTGATGTGTGATTCAGAAACATGCCAGGACCCTGGGCTTCTCCATCCCTGAGCGTGTACACACTGTTCATTTGCCTCTTCTGCCTGCCTGTGCGTGGTCCTGACACCACAGATAAGTTTATCTTTGTCTCCATGGCACTCCTTTAGAGTGCTTTTGTCAGATCTTCCAGTCTCAGACATTACCCAGCACAACTGGAGGATTGTTCAGAGCAGGAAACTGAGACGCAGTGAGGAAGTAAGTGATGTGGCTCAGGTCACAGAAAGACCCCCCAGAGCTAGGGTGCGCATCCATCCAGATCCCCAGCAGCCCTCTGCTGTTTTCTTCAGAATTGCACTGTGGTGAAATCTCATTTTAGCTTTGCTGCTAAATAGAAACATTACGGGAAAGATGATTTTTTTTTGTTGCTTTTTGAAAACTTAAATATGTGTAGTTTATCATAGACTTATAACCAATTTCCTAGTCTTGGGGGAAACTGTCTAGACCAAAAGTGTCCAATATGGTAGTCTGTAGCTAAATGTGCCTATTTAAATGTAAATTAATTAATATTAAACACACGACTCATGTTTTTAAGTGTCCGAAGCGGTCAGTCATTTGTGGTTACTATATTGGACATATTTCTACCATCACAGCAAACTCTGGTCTAGATTAGATTAATTAGATTAATTGCTTCATTTTATTTTAGACTTCATAAACTAACCACTTCCTGGCCTGGCAGATGCTCATTTCTGGCAATGTGTCAATATCAAATATATCTGCTGAACTGTGACATCTCACCAGCTCTGGTTTTTAATGAAACTAACTTATTCTCATAAATTTTTGTTTTAAAGAAATACCAGGAGACAGTTCGCCAAAGATATAATAAAATTGTATATACTGATCCTTATCTGTGGATGCAGGAAGGAAAAAATGGTGAGTGTTCTCCTCACTTTTCCCCCAACATTATATCCTGAAAGTTTTCAAACGTGCAGAAAGGTTGGGCGAGTTCTGCAGTGAACACTCGGCTGTCCACCTCGTAGATTCCGCAGGGAACGTGTTGCCCACTTGCGTCCTCACCCTCTCTCCACCCGTTAGCTGGTCTCATTTTTGCATGCGTTTCGGAGTGAATTGCGGACATCAGTGCATGTTACCCCGAACCTTGCAACATGTGTATCAGCAACGAGAGTTTAGTATTTGTGGCTCTTTTCCTGTCGAGGTAAAATTTACATATAGAAAAATTAACTGTCATTTCATGGGTTTTAATAAGTGGATAATTGCGCTTTTTTTTCCCACTGTAGTTTTGCCTGTTCTAGAATCTTATATAAATGGAATCATACCTGCATATATTCTTTGTCTAAGACTTCTTCCATTCAGCATGATGGTTTATAGATTTACCTATGTTACTTGTTTCCTGTTGCTAAGTCTGTAACCAGTTAAAGCACAGATTCAGTGATTTACAACACAGATTTACTCTCTTACACGTCTGAAGTTAGAATCCAGACTTAAAGGGCTAAAATCAAGGTGTCGGCATCGTCTGAGGCTGCCCACATTCCTTGGCTCATGGCCACACTGCTCCAGGCCTGCTCCTGTTGTCACACTGCCTTCTCTTCTGTGGGCAAATCTCCCCAGGACTGCCTGTTATAAGGACACTTGGGTTACATTTAGGGTGGACCCCGATAATGTAGAATACTCACCCCATCTCAAGATTCTTAATTTAAAGTCCCTCTTGCCGGAGAGGGGAACATTCACAGGCTGCAGTGGTTAGAATGTGGACACCTCGCAAAGCCGTTATGCAGCCTACCGCACTTACGCCAGCAGCCGTCCTCCTCTTCATTGCCGAGGGGTGTTCCCTTCGACGCGCCTGTCACACTTTATCCGTTTGCTCGTGGATCTGCGTGTGGTGGTTTCTAGTTTTGAGTTATTAGAACTAAATCTGCTGTAAATATACTCATGTACAGTCTGTATGGACATACACTTTTATTTTTCTTGGATAAACACTGCAGAGTAGACTTGCCAGGTCATGGGGTGGGTGTATGCCAAACCTTTCCCCAGAGTGGCTGCACCGCTTCACACCTCTGTCCACAGTGAGTTTCTGTTGCGGGACGTCCTCACTGACGCCTGACGTTGTCAGCCTTTGATTACAGTCGTGCTGGTGGGCCTGTAGTGAGACCTCATTGTGGCCTGACTTTCATTTCCATGATCACTAGTGAGGTTTAATAATCACATTCTCAAGTGACTTTTAGCCATTTGTGTATCTTCCCTTGTGAAGTATTCAGATCTTTTGTATATTTTTCTAAGGAGTTACCTATCTACCTACTCATTTATTTATTTATTATAATCCACTTGTAGAGTGGGATATTTATTATAAGCTTGCTCAGTAAAAAAATAAGAGTCCAACAACTTGCCAGTAAAAGATTGCAAGACACGCAAGAAGTGTGACCATTCAGACATATACTGGACCCTGAGCCCGCCCAACACCAAAGAAACACGCAGTATTTTGAAACACACAGGAGACAATTTTTTAAAAACTGGCCATAAACTAGGTTGATCATTTAGCATTTAACTGAGTTATAAAAAAATCTACCCTAAAATGCCTTCTTAATCCAACTAGGTGTTTGCTTCATTAATAAGTTTAAAAACACAGACTGTTGCAGCCATGGACACCCACAAATATGCCGATGGGAGGTGAACAGTCTTGCATTTTGAGGGTTGTGTTACTGGGACTGGGACCCTCACGGCGACGATCCCGAAGTCGCTGGTGTGAACTCAGGGAGTGTCGTCCAGTTTGCAGGGAGCGACAGGGAGTGAGAGCAGAGGGGGCCTGACCGCTGTCCAGGGTCCACGCCAGAGTCTGTCCTCCTGGCCAGGGCTGTCCACTGTCCCACCCTCGTGCGGAGAGGAACTGGGAAATGCACTGAGCAGATTAAACGGTGCTGCCTGGAGAAGTGAGCCCGTGGAACCTTAGGGGAGGAGCCTGGAGGCCTGGGTGTGGCTGGGCAGTGGGCCGGGGCCAGACACTGAGGCCAGAGTGAAAGTCGGAACATGCACTCCCGTCGGCATCCTGAAGACCACACACTTGGACCACAGAGCAGTCAAATCCTGACCAGGAACAACAGCAGGAAAGAAAGTGACAAAAACGGCGTTATAGATAGAGCACATTAACCCACATCTAAGTCACACATGGTTCCAGCAGGGCTTTGTGTTGGCAAGACCACGTGTGTGTAAGAGAGTTGTGACGAAGCTACTGCCTCCCCGTATCGGAATCCAGGTGGCAGAGCTGAAGGGGCACACAGAGGGTCATTTGTCATTTTGCAGGATTTTATTAGAATGGAAAAACTGGAAAGTGATGATTTGGGCTCCAGCCGAAGGATGAGGCAGGCCTGGCAGCAGTCATGGCATCTGCCCTGGTGTTTCCTGCTGCACACTCGTTTGAGCCCCATGAGTGGTGAGCTAGAACTGAAGCCTTCTCACATCTGTTAGAGTGTCTCAGGTGTGGTCTCATGTGTAACTTAAGATGCAAGTATTTAGCCCTGGCTGGTATGGCTCAGTGGATTTGAGTGCCGGCCTGTGAAGCAAAGGGTCACCGGTTCGATTCCCAGTCGGGGCACATGCCTGGGTTGTGAGCCCAGATCCCCAGTCAGCAACCACACATTGATGTCTCCCTCTCTTTCTTCTCTGTCTAAAATAAATAAATAAAATCTTTAAAAGGGGAAAAGAAGGATACGAGTATTTAAAGAGGTCTTCCCCACGTTTCTTACTCTACAGGGTTTCTTGGTGGTGTTGGTTCTCATAGGGACTCTTGTTTGAGACAACACTGAAGGCTTTCTATTGTCCTTAGATTCAAAATTTCTCTCTAGTGTAAGAATAAATGTCCACTAGAGATGAATGAAGGTTAAAAGCTTTCCACTGGCCTTATCTTCACAGGCCTTCTTTCCAGTGTGAATTTTCCCATTTCCATTTGAGGGAGGAGTTCAAGGAAGACTTCCCTGTACGTCAGGTCAGCCCACTGAGCTCACCCTGCCAACATGGCCTCTATGCATTCGGTGTTTTGAGAAAAAGGAAGCTTTCTCCACATTCCTTTCATTCTGAGGGCCTCTCTCACGTGTGCTGCTTTAGATGGCTTTTAAGTCCTGGATTATTAGGGCAGTCTCTTCTGCATTCCTGTCACTTACAGGGCCACTCTGCAGTGTGGGTCCTTGTGTGTACGGCACGTTTTGAAGGCTTACGGAAGGCTTTCCCACACTCCGTACGTTTACGGACTTCTCTGCAATGTGCCATAGTAAATCTTCACTAAGGTGAAGGAATATTAAAAGACTTTCCCAGTTTCTTGCACTCAGAGGGTTTCTTCTCGCCACTGTGAGTCCTCTTGTGTTTCATAAGGATTGAATGAGCACAGGACTCCCTGCAGTCCTCACGCGTACAGTTCTCTCCGCAGCCCCAGTGCTCCTGTGTGGCTCTCAGAGTGTGTGGGTGTGGGGATTCTTCATGCATTCTGGGTACACATTCTTTGTCCCCAGGCTTTTTAAGTAACCTTGTCTCTTTAAGTAACAGCTTTATTAAGGTATAATTCACATGCCATAAAATTCCCCTTTCTGCACTGTGCTGTGGTATGTGAGTTTTTAATGTATTTATGGAGTTGTGCAGACATCACTGCCATCTACTTCCAGAACATTTTCATCACCTGAAAAGAAGCCCTGCCTCCGTTTGGCAGCCAGTCACCCCGCCGCCCCTGAGCGTCAGCACACACTGTTTTCCCCTCACCTAATTATCTTTATCAAATGTGTTTCATTACGGCAGACACTTAATTTGTATGAAGTCGAACTTCAAATTTTTCTCCTGTCATTTTCGCTTTCTTTGATCTAAGAAACCTTTGCCTACTCCCAGTTGGAAATGAGTCTCTTGTTTTCTCCTAGGGACTTTTATGGTTTTTGCTTTTATGTGCAGGTCTGTGATTCATCTTGAATAAAAGTTTGCCTATGGTTTGAAGTAGAGGTTACAGCTCATCTTTTTCCCCCTTAATGGATATCTATTTGGTTTCATACCATTTGTGGGAAAGACTTTCACTTTTCTCCTCCACTTGTAAAAATTCATACATAACGCATTTTGGCTGCAGTTGCTAGGCTACAATCACAATTTTGTCTGGGAATTGTTACTCAGATTCTGTTTGACTCAGGCTTATCGGTTATTCCCTCCTCGGTGAAAGGAGGTGAGTGGAGTGCGGTTAAACATTACCTCTGAAGAAATCGCAGTGCGAGGAGTACTAAGGCATGTAAAGGAAATGTGGGTATAGGTGACTTACAGCAGCGGCCTGTGTCACAGATACTTCTTTTAAAATCCGTGTGTGGGGTATTGTCTCAGAAAAAGTGTTCTCTGTGTCCAATTTTCCAGAAGAACGAGCCATCTAAACACAATACTGATCTGTTCCTTCTCTGTTCTCTGTGACTTTCAATCACTGTATTCTTTGTTCGTAGTGCTCACTCTCTCCCCCAACCTTAATCCCACTCCCATTTTCATCCTCAAAACACTAGCCAAAACCATTCTCCAGAGCCTGGCTCGTGTGATCCTGTGTGTGCAGTGCCTGCAGTACTCTTCCTGGCTTTCCTGTCCTGGAACTTGGCTCCCTTGCTTGCCTGCGAACTCCCCTAGACTTCTGGCGTGTCCTGTGTGTGCAGAGCTTGGCCACAGATTCTTGAGGCCAGAGAGTTTGTCATATCTGCTTGTGTTTCCCACTGCACCTCGCATGGGCCGGTGTGGGCTGGGTGGATCAGTGTCATTTTGTATGGAAACAGAGCAAAGGGGCGTGTGGAAAGGCAGCTCGCTCCACTGATGGTTTGGCCACTACTCACACTTAGGTTGCATCACACAAAAGATAGTCTCACCTAGGACTCAGTGTTCTCCTTTTTCAAGGGCAAGTTGAATGATTAGTCACCATCTGTGACTGTGCAGAAAGTCTAAGTATACATTGAAAAAAAGCCCTTTAGAACACTAGGTACTGAAATGAAGTTTTGGGCACTTCACTTCCAGAGTCATGAAGTCCTAGTAAGAATCCTATGTTTCTAGTTGTTCAGATGGTATGTTCAATTGCCTCACAAAACCCCATTTAAAGTGATTTTTGAATTGTGCAGGGTCTAATCTGTATATCCTCTCTTTCTGTGAACAGTTGAAAATTGATTATACTCAGCAATATCTTTACGAAAACTGACTTAGGTTGTATTCTGACAGTAAGAAATCACAAGCATATAAATGAGTAGAGAAAGTTATTTGATTTAGAGATTCTCCTTGCCTAAGAGAAGGACAAATCTTCCCACACTTGAAGTGCACTTAAAATTATAAATAACCTGGAACTCAAAAGACTTGTCAAGCCTGCAAGATATAGTTAATAAGTTAATGTTTTGACTATCATCATGCAGATTCTCCAGCAATGCTCACCGACAAATTAAATCAGCTAATTAAGTGTTCAGGTGTAAGTGTTTTTTTTTTTTTTTCTTTCTCCCTAATCAAATCATTTAAAGGTTAAAAAACAGACCCAGCTGCTTATGTCTCCTTGCATGGGTGGCTGGATCCCAATGGAGCCTGCCCAGCCTGGGGCTTTGTACACGCTTCCTGAAGGAATCTTCTCAGAGCTAGCGCAGGCTTACAAGGAGTTCATTTCTTAAAAGTGACGCCTCATTGCCTTGTGTCTTTGTAACTTTTAAATTCACCTTTTCATGTAAGACAGAAACTTTTTTCATTGCACTGCTGGCTAAACCCATTGTGCTTAAGGCGTGTGCCTGCGACGGGGCGCGGGACAGCTCTGGTGGGCGCTGGCTTCTCCTAGACAGTCCTGTTGTGCTTCTCCTTTTCCAGACCAGGCGCTCCCCGCGGTCAGAGAGAGGCCCCTTTCTCCTCGTCCGATCGGGATCGCAAAGACAGCAGCTGACAGAGACTCAGGCGTGAACATCGTGTTGGAAAGGCCCTGGAATGGCAAGTAAGGAGCAACAGGACTCTGATTTCACTGTAGTTGTTGCCTTTGATGCTGTTGAGTTTCATATTCTTTCAGTTGGCACAAGACAGAGAGAAATTCTTTTGAGCAAGATCTTGCCGAACGCCAAGATGGCTCAGTAAAGTAGCATGTGTATAAGGTGGGTGGAGAGTAATAGCATCTTAAGGAGCCTGGTTTTTGTTGTTGGAAGCATCACATGGGCACTTGTGGTCATACTGACAATTACTGCAAGATTTACATTCACAATTCTTTCGTCTGTGAGCTCCACGGAGCTCTTGCCATGCTGAGGGTCAGTCCAGCGAGATGGGGGGACGGTGAGTGCTGATGGCCTGAGTTTCGTAAGCCTTTGGTTAGCAAGCCGTCAGGGTGAATGGACCGGGTACCCTTGCTTACAGGTGATTTTGAATGTTGTCATTTTTGTTGCTTTCAGTTCCCTGGATGAAAGCGTGGGAACAGAGGAGAAGCCGGAGAAAAGAGAGCCTCCCCTTGTCGCCCTGTCAGAAGATTCAGAACCGAGAAAGGGTCAAGCTGCCCTCTGTGTCCCAGCTGGTATGCGGCACCGCATCGGGGACTACTGCAGCCGGTATGAGCGGTACCTCCGGATGGTGTCTCACGAGGCCGTGGGCTCCTTCAACCCATGGCTGATTGCCGAAAGGTCAGTGAAATGTCCTGTGCCTCTGTGTCAGAACAAGCGCCAAGTGTTCACAGAGGAGGGCCTGGCCAAGGTCTCGCGCCATGCTGTCAGGCCTTGGAGTTCCAGTGGTTGCTCTCGGCCTGTGGCCAGGTTTCTCTGCTGACAGCCTTCCTTCAGCTAGAAGAGACGGTAAAACAGCCTGGGTGCTGGCACCCAGAGGGATGTCCGGCACCTCCCCTCCTCAGCAGAGGCACACTATGCAAGTCAGGGAGGACATCCTGTTGCCGTTAGTGAGGGCTGCATCCATCAGAGGACACTGGATTGTGCGGGGTCAGACGAGGTTGTGACCGTGACAGCTCCACAGCCAGGACAGACTCGCACGCAGGAGCGGGCCTGTGGACTTGGCCACGCTTTTCTCAGCCTCGCTCCTGCCGAGGGTCCCCTCCCCTGGAAAAGGCCATTTGTGTAGTCCTGAAACAGAGTCTTGCTGCTACTAACTTTTGGAAGAATGGGCAACCTTTTTATGTAAGTAGTTCATTGAAGCATGTCTGTAGCCCCACCTGGTGCAGCTCAGTTGGTTGGGGGAAGGGGGTCCCCACAAAGCACAAAGTCACCAGTTCAATTCCCAGTCAGGACACGTGCCTGGGTTGCAGGTTCAGTTTCTGCCTGGTTGGGTAAGAGAGGCAACCGATCGATGCCTCTCTCCCTCTGTTCCCCTCTCTCTTTAAAAAAAAGGAAAGGTGTACATTCTTTTTATATTGGGCCCAAGTTTAAATTCCTCATGGGTATCACTTTATTATAAACATGCAACTATTTTTTCATCATTGAGCCAAACTGTATACTATATGATTCCATTTTTCTCTCAGCCAAGTTGTAAACATATTCTAGGAGTTAGTGATTGCCTCTCTCTATCTGCATATTCTTTCATACCGTTACTAACTTTGCCCACACACCAGCCAGCTCTCAGTGCAGTTTGCCTCTGTCTCTCACCCCACCGCCGCTCCTCCCCGTGAGACCCTCCTCCCCCCAACCCCACACCACCTGGCTGGGCCGCCTCGGCCTCGCTCTGGGACCCCCTTCCTTGCTGCCCTGGGTCTTGGACGGCTTCCCTCCCTCGTCAGAGTCCCCGTTTTCTGCTGCCCTCACCTTCCTCTTGCTTGATTTACTCTCTCACTTTGATGAAGCGTATCCTGCTTTGTGTACTGGAGGGAATTTTTTGAGATTTACGTATGGGAAAGTGTCTTTATTCTGTCTTCATATTTGATGGATGATTTGGCTGAGTTTAAAATTACGGGTTTATTTTTTACAAAGAATATACACCTCCCTTTATTTGCGGGGGTGAAGAAGCAACTGTCACTTAGCTGCCGGGAGCAGGGGTGGTGCCGGGAGCAGGGGTGGAGACCTATCCATCTCGCTGCTTGTTCTGCAGAGGTTCAACCCATGCCCTCGTTTTCTACCCAGACCTCACCCCCCCTTCATGATGCTCGGCGCTCTTGCGTCCCATGTTTTGTGAAACGCATCAGCTTGCCTTCCTCGGCTTCTCCCTTGACAGACTCTTAGGTGCCAGCTTTGGACCTCTCTGTGCTGCTGGAGCAGCTGTGATTCTTCTGTGTGCACTTTACTTTTTGAAAATCCTGGACATTTCTCATCTACCATTCTCTTATTTTTCTCCTTGTAGATTGATGTACTTGTTGGTCTGTTTCCTTTTATTTTAGTGGAGTTCTGGGTGGGATTGGAGATAATCACATAAATTCAATCTCTCAGGCTTAACCGGAAGTCCTAAAACTTCTCTCTGATACATAGTAGTCTTCACAGAGATGCACCTTTCCTTATGGGGAAGGAGCGTAGCAGAACAAGGCTTGCTTCTGTGTGTGGACATGCGGGCCTGCAGGACGCCGCTTGCTGTCCCCGCACCTGTCTGGGGGGTCAGGCTACTGGGACACGTCAGGGAAGATAGTGTTAGTTCCCTGTGTGTTGTTACCACTTGGTAAGTGATACACTTTGTTCGTAGTTGTTTTGTTGGTGGAGGGAAAGCTCTCTCGGCTTATGAAGAATGATAGGTTGAAGGGTAGAGGGCCGAGCTATGAAAATATGCCTGGACTGTTACAGACGTTCTCTGCTCTGCTTGGCCCTCGCCTGACAGTGCGTCTGAATTCTCCAGCTGTTTTGGACCTCTCTCGTCCGTTCTTGTTTCTGACTGGGGTGTGACAGATGAGAGTTGTGTTGATCACATCTTGAAAAATCCTAAGACAGTTGACTTCACTTCATAGCATTTTGTGTGAGGGAGAATTTAGATGCTTTTTTTCTGTAATGCCTCCATTTCTCTTTACATCTTAAGAAAAGCACTGTTTCGGTGAGTGAGGGGAGAAAATGCTATAAACTGGATGTAAATAAAAGGGTGGTTGTGAAAGGAAAGACTTAAGGTGATGCTTTCGATAAAAGCAAGATTAAGGACTGCTGGTTTGAAAAACAAATCAGGAGACTTCTGGTGGAAAAAGACAGATTGAACACGTATATTTATGTCTACCCCCTTTGTCTTTCCCTGACTATATGTCACTAAAAGAATAAATAAAAGGCATGAACCTATAAATGACGGCAAACAAGAAATAGTAATAAAATTTTGGGAGCCATTAAACAGACAAATAGCAAACGACTTTGCAGACCAGAGAGACAAGTGCCTGATGAGAGGGAAACCAAGAGCCAGGCTGACTTATGCAGAACCTTGTAAAACTGAGGAATGAGAAGCACCAGCTGGCTGTAAGGCACAGGTCCGATGACTGGGCGTTTGGTGAAAGCCGTGGGAGAGGCAGAGCCTCTTACACAGGTGGAAAGGTCTCAGAGGAAGGCCAGACAATGCAGGAAGAGAATAAAACACTAAAGACAAGTTAACATTAATCTCAGAGAAATCAGTGAGTTTATTATATCAGGAAGCAACAACAGGATATTGTAAAAATAAACTTTCAAAGGATAAAACAAGAGTTCTTAGAAATTAAAATGTGGCTGAAATAAATATACTAGAAGGGTTTAGAGAAAAAGTCAGATCTCTCAGGAAGTAGAATTTTAAAAATTAAAAAAACAAGCAAGGATAGGTAATACTGAAAAGGTTTTTTTAAAAAATTTTTATTTACTTATTTTAGAGAGGGAAGGGAGGGAGAAAGAGAGAGAGAGAGAAACATCAATGTGTGGTTGCTGGGGGCCGTGGCCTGCAACCCAGACGTGTGCCCTGACTGGGAATCGAACCTGCGATGCTTTGGTTCGCAGCCTGAGTTCAATCCACTGAGCTACGCCAGCCAGGGCTGAAGAAAAGATTTTTAAAATTAGAGGACTATTCTAAGAGATCCAGTGTCTTTAGCTCAGGCTGCCATAACAAACACCCTAGGCTGGGTGGCTTAAACGACAACCCCCCTGCAGCTTGGAGGCTGGGAAGATCAGGGGCCTGCATCAGGTTTTGCAGATGGCCGTTTTCTCTCTGTGTTCTCACGTGTCAGAGAGAGAGAGAGAGACCCTTTCTCTGTCTCTTTTCTAAGGGCACTGATCCCATTCGTGCCCTAATCACCTACCGAAGGTTCATCTCCCAGACGCCATAGGCCTTGGGGCTGGGCTTTAGGCCCACAGTTTCGGTTTATAGTGTCGGACATCTGAATAATAGGAGTTCCGGAATGCGAGAACAGGGAAAATGGAGGAACAGGGAATAGGCAGTTACCACAGAAACACTGAGAAATTCTTCCAGAAGACCGTCGGTCTCTAGACTGGAAGAGATCATCACTGTCCCCTGCAAGTCAGTGAGTGAATAAATCCATGAACAAGCAGACAGAATGGAGTGCACCATGGCACATCACTGTGAAAGGACCCTCGGACATTCCTGTGCAAGGGAAACGTGCGAAAAGCCCCAGAGAGTTAACAGTGGGGCATGTGCCAGTCAGAAAGGAGAACGGCAAATTGTTTTCAGAAGCAGCAACGCTAGCCAGTATTAGAGCATATTGCCAAAATTTAACCTAGAATTCTGTGCCCAGCTAAATTATTAATCGAACGTAAGAGGAAAATAAAGACATCTTAAGGTGTGCAAAGTGTCCAAAAATCAAGTTCCCGTGCACTTTCTCGTCTGCTGTGGGAGGGTGCGGCCGGCAGTGGGGGAGGTGCAGCTCCGGAGACGGGGGCCCCAGCGCGGCACTGCAGGGAAATGGCCAGGGCTGCTTCCAGGAGAAGAGCTTTCCTGTGAGCACAGAGCGCAGCTAGTCCAGATTGGAGTAGGAGGACAGAGAGAGCGCTCCAGGAGGGATGGTTTCCAGGGAGGGAAGGCAGGGTGAGGAAGGTTAAAAGGAAGGATAAAAGCGGATATGTCACTTGATGAATGTTTTTGACTGTATTAGGAGTACTTTGGCATTTCATAGTGTGATGATTTCATAATATAGAAGAATTAGTGATGGATATGGAAAGCAAAGCAAATGCAAAAACAAGGTGATCACTTAATGACGTGCATGGTAATTGGGACCACTTCTCCCACTGAGGGTAACTCTTAATAGAAAAGCTCGATCAAAAATAAAACACATGCTGGAAGGCGCCGGGCAGCTAACTAGGTAACGGAGAATAACTGGGGCAGGATCCTGGAGAAGACCCCCCGGGGAGGGTAGCCCCTCGCCGGGCACTGGAGTGTCAGTTCTGCAGTGTTTCAAATTGGAGGACAGAGGTGGGCGCTCAGGCTTGCCAGGGTGGGGGTTGCCCTGGTGAACTTGCATCACTTCTGACTGGGGCCCTGCAGGAAGGGCGGGTGGCCTGGATGCCAGCAGGCCCCTCGGGGACTCCACTCAGCTCCAGGTTCTCCTAGCCCTTGGCCTGGATTGAGGCGATCCTAGATTATTCCCCACAAGCCCCAGGCAGAAGCTAGCATACATTTTCTCTGAGGGATAGAACATCGTCTTAGGACCTAACTTATTTTTAGAATTTGTTAATACAGTGTCTGGTATGCGGCACACAATAACCAGGCAGAGAGAGAGAGGACAATAGCGAGCACAGACCCACAGCAGCCCCAGCTGCTGGACCTGTCAGTCACAGACATTGGAATAACAAGGGCGTCAAGCCGTAGATCCAGGAAGCTCTAAAATTAGGCCCCAAGCAAGAAAAATAAAAATGAATCTATATATAGCATAGCGTAGTAATGTTGAAAAATCAAAGATAAAGAGGAAAAGATTTAAAAAATCAGTTGGAGGAAGAAAAAAAGAGAAACGGTGGAAGGTGGAAGATCTAGCATATCTTGTAATGTTCTGAAAGAAAGGAACTCGAATCTGGAGTTCTAAGCCCAGTGAAATATATTCCAAGAAGGTAGGTAAGAGAGGCTCCAAACAAAAGTGAGAGCATTTATTTCCAGTAGACCTTTATGATAGGAAGTGTTAAAAGGATATTTTTTAGCCAGAGCAAACACAGTCACAGATGAAGGTCAAAAATATTGGAAGGTGTGAATTTCTAAAAGGTCAGTGTGTAGGTAAATGAATATTGACTGTGTAAGACGATAAACTGATGTCTTCTGGGGGTTTGCACATTTAAATAGACAGTAGCAGTAGCCTATAAGCCAGGGAGATGACAAGTAGAGTTAGTCGTGTTCTAAGGGTTTTGCATTTTCTGGGAAAGCGGCAAGAATATCAATTATTGTTAGACTTTAAGTCAGGGATTCTCAGTACAACCCAGGGCGGCCCGCTTAGTGAGACTATCGCATACAAGTTATTGGTGAGAAAAGGATGTAATGAAAAATTACAAATCCAAGAGGGCAAGAGAGAAGAGAGAACAAATAGACGAATAGGAAACATTTAGTGATTTAGTAGCAGAAGCTGTAATACATGAGAATTACATTAAATGAAAGAGGACTAGACATGCCAATGAAAAGACAGAAGATCGCAAGGAGACCCAACCACCGGCCGACTGCTGGGACGAGAATGGGGGGAAGGGCAGGAGAGGGGGGTGGGCGCTCACCTGCACCCGCTTTCTGCTTTCCCTGCTCACTTAGGCCTTGTGGAGAAAACGTCTTTAAACTCATACTGGATTCTAGAGAGTAGGTTTCTTTTACACAGTGGCATGGGAACGATTCTAAAACTACTTTGTCTGCATTTTAGGACTCATCAAGTAAGTAAGTAGATTGTGGGTAACGACAGCCAGGTTTCTGGGGAAGGCTGGAATGAGTCATCTGTTGAGCCGGGATGGAGGTATTATGAATTTATAGTTGTGGGCAGACAGAGACACGTCATGTGGAACCCGTGTGCTGTGGTCTGTCCGCGTACCCCCGACAGTGGCACCAGGGGCGTGAGCACACTGAGCACCCAGGTCTTTGTTTCTAAGTCCTGTTTTCCCTGAAGAGGTACGCGGGCCCCTTGGAGCAATGGCCGGTTCTGAGACCAGGGCTGGGAACGTGTGAGGTGAGCAGAGGTAGCATGTGGCGTTCAGGGAAGGATGGGGACGTGTCGGGGACCCAAGGGCCAGCTGGAAGGGGCTCCTCCTGGTCAGTCTGGGACGTTTCGAGTGTCAAAATAAGTAATAATTGTAATGAATTACAAACTGTTGAACACAGAAAGAATCCCCAAGGCCAGGCCTGGATGAGTGCGTGAGTGAGTGACTGAGTGAGTACCCGAGAGGTGAAGGGAAGGCTCCTCGTCCCGGTAGAGTGCCAGCTGAGATGGGGAAGGGCTGAGGGATGGCGGCAGAGCATCGGTGTCCACAAGGGCGACGGTGTGGGGATTGCCAGGTGCGGGGCTGGGTGGCAGAGGGGAAGAGCAAGGGCAACTGTAACAGCACAAACAATAAAATACAATAAAAAATCCACCCACATTGGCACCCCTGTGATAATGGACGCAGGTAAGTTTGGTGAGAAGCCAGATGTTGGCACGGTCATGCAGCGCCTCGCCACAACATTCGTCCCAAGTATGAAGGGAAACGGTGACTTCACACTGGAGGAACCTGGCAGGCGTCACTGTGAGCACGGGCAGAAGTGAACCCTCCCCAGGAATAAGATAAATAGAAGCGCCCAGGAGACACAACGTCCCTTCTGTGGCATCTGTTCCCGACGAGTGTGACCACGAGGAAACATCAGGCAAACCCCAGTCGGGGGACCTGCTACAAAAAAGGCCTTTATTCTTTAAAAAGTCGGGTCCTTCAGAAAAAAAGCTGAAGTACGGTTTCAGATCGAAGGACGCTGAAGAGACATGACGACCCCATTCCACACGGGACCCTGGGCTGCATCCTGGACTAGCAAAGTTTCCTTAAAGGGACGTGATTTGGGCAGTGGGCAAGCTGTGAACAAGGTCTGCAGATAAGATTAGGTAACAGTATTAGGTCAGTGTTAATGCGGTGGTTTTATAATTAGGGTTTGTAAGAGAACCTCCTCGTTTTTAGGAAGTGTAAACTGAAGCACTGAGGGATGTCAAGTCTGCGACTTACTGTCACACAGTTTGGGAAGAAAGTTCTGTGTGTGAGCACGTGGGCATGTGTGTGTAAAGAGAGAACACAAATTTGGGGTCTCCTGCCCCCTGTCCCACAGAGGGGGCGCGCACCCGTCTCTGTCGGGCAGTCAGGCAGTGTCAGTGGTGGCTCTGGGTAGGTCTGGGGTGCAGCTAGTTAGTTTCTGGTCACCACTGGTCTCGGCCGTCTCCTGCGGGGGTCCGTCCTGGAAGTATTACAGCCCATCCCTCTATCCCTCTAGCCGGACCTTGGGATCTAAGTGGCACCTTCTAAACACCCAGGAAAGCAAGGCCCCTCACCTGAGTGTCCTTCAGAGGTGCCTTGGCTGTTCTGGGCCTTCTGAATGTCCTGTGTTGAAATGTTAGAACTAACTTGGTGAGCTCCCCAGGCTCCCACATTCGGCTCTGCCTTCAGCTGTGTGGTTTTCTTGCAGCTTTTCGGAGGAGCTGCTAGATGAAGCTCTGGGGTCCGTGACCGCTGAACTTCAGGATGTGTGTGAAGATTACGCAGAAGCTGTGTTCACCTCAGAGTTCTTGGAGGCTGCTGCATAAAGGCTCCCGACACGGGGGCCCTCGCGTCACACTGGAGCAGTGATGGCACCACCTTGGTTCTGGGCCATGGCGAATCTTCATCCTCAGCTGTGGCCCCAGGCCCAGAGGTGCTGCCCACGGACGGGAAGGACGTGCCAGTGAGGTCATCCTCGCTGCCCCTTCCCACTGTACCGAGGTGGTTCGGTCGGTGGTTTGCACTGGGATGTGGTCTATTTATTAGTGCCCAGGAGACATGAACTGATTAGGACAATATGATATTTTCTGGATGTATACTTTTCCTATTAACTGATGGATTACATTCACCCACTGGCTCAGTGTAGTGATGAGAATGTTTCGAAAAGTAATGGATAGGCATATTTCACACAGGGATTCAAGTTGCTCTTGGATCCATGGGTGGCATCTATGCCAGCAAAAGTGCGGTTGCTGTCTGGTCCCATCATCTGGCTCAGGTTTCCGTGTGTGGCCGTTTCTCACAGGACACCTGTGCCCACCGGGTCACGGGTGGGGGTTGGTCAGAGGCCAGATCTCCGCTCTGTGGCAGTTCGCTAGGGGGAGAGCCGCCAGTTACCCGTGCACAGCAGCAAACACACGTTCCTTTGGTGTTCACTGCGCAGCTGGTTTTCACACTTCAGTCCCCCGAGTCTCCTGGGGTTCCCGGTCGGCACACTCTGATACACAAACTTTCTGTGAATGCACAGTGGGCTGGCCTTCCCTTGTGCCGGTCGAAGGTGCAGTGCTCACTCCCATCCCTGGTGAGGGCAGGCATTCCTACATCCCCAGAGCGCACAGGGGCCCTGTGCGGGCAGAGAGAACAGACGTGGGTGGTGTGGGGACCTGTGGGTCTCCAGAGGAAGGAAGAGACTGCAGAGCCCTAACAGCTGGGTCCTCGAACGCCTTCTGAGTTACATGTTACCAAGAGAAGAAGCCTCTGTGTTTGCCGGAACTCTGAATCCAGAAGAAGGAATGTGTAAGAAAAATAAGGCCACTGCCTGGGGAAAGGTTCCCTCCATTCTTTTTTTTTTTTTTTTGCCCGAGGCGCGCGAGAGGACTGTGAAGAGGGGCGAGGTGGGTCTGCACTGCACGGGGCGGCGTCCTCGGAGTTTTCCCTGAAGTGCGCGTGGTCCAGGTGACAGTGTAAGCTGCTTGATCCCACTTGTTTGTACAAGATTGATTTTTGTTTAATGTTAATGTTTTCTTGATTAATCTTATAAATAACCTCAGAATTAAAAAGGCTTCAAGGGAAATGAAAGGTTTTTAATTTGAGGAATTACATGTGTACATTTGAATTGATAGCTTAAAGTTATTTGTGTGGCAGTTTTTACTGTGCTGATTTTTTAAATAAACTCAATTATTTTAAAGTATGTGGGTGTCTATTTTGAAATAATTTACATTTTTTTCCCACAGGCAAAGTGAAAGGTGATACTCAGAAACCACTGAGAATGCTTTTACATCTGATAGGAGCCCCCAGAAAGGAAGGAGTGATCACAAAAGCTAACACGTTGCCAGCACACTCCATGGGCCAGGGGCTGCTCTGAGGGCTTCCCATGTGTTATTCAACCTCCTGTCTGTGAGCCGGTGCCATTGTTCTCATTTTGCAGATGCATAAAACGAGGCACCAGAGAGGAAATAATGTGGCCGAACAAGCCGGCTGCCAGTGATGCAGTGGCCACGGAGCCGCTTGTTCCCGTAAAGGTAGTCGTCGCGGTTCGAGAGTTCCCACGAGTGTCCCCACGCAGCTCGCCCCGGGCGCTGTCGGTGGGGGCAGTCCCTTTCCCAAACACCCACATCCACTGGAGGGTCAAGTCCAGACTCCTTTGCTTTGTTTCAGGATCTTTCCCGTCTCTCCTTCTCCTCCCAGCGGATGGGCCTCCCCGTCTCTGGCACAGCGTGGGCGAGGCTGATGCCTGCCTCCGTGTCCGGGTCCACTTTGTATTCCCAAAGATGCAGGAAGCCGAACCCCTCAAATACAGACACCGCCGTGAGCAGCCTGGCACTGCCCCAGGCCTCCAGAGCACCAGCTGTTCGTGAGCAGAGACTGCATGCAGGTCGCTCTCCAGCCCCCTTCTGTCGTCTCGCGACCTGTTCTGCAGTGTTCGGAAATGGGCATGCACGAACGTGGTTGCCCCGATGTACAGAGATGTGGAAATCGATGTTTTTCGCACTCCGCACTCTGACCAGTCCAGCCTCACAGCCCAGTCCTGTGGGGGTTTTAACATGTTTACGTGTTCGCCACTAGTCTGTTCAGCCCCTCAAGGGCAGGGTCTCTGCCTGCCGACGTACAGCTGGTGCTCAGTACATCCCTTTGAGTTAGAGACGAAACAAGGCGCATTTTTTCTTGGGGTGGGTTTAGGATGGGTCCATCACAGCTCTACGTGCCCTGTAAAACCTGTGTTCCCCTTCTGTGGCCCGATGTGGGACACCACCCGTGGGGACCTGCAGACCCCGTCTCTGAGGCACTGACGGGGTGGAACTCAAGCTCAGCACCTCAGGACCTTGCCTCCCTCCTAAACACAAGGGTGCGCCAGGGGCCCCACGCAGCTTCTGGCCCTGAGTGCCTTGGTCAGCACACTGCAGCGTGGGCGCACGCACCGTCAAGGCTTGGGGTGGCCCGGGACTTGAGAAGGGATGGTGATGGGAGCCTTCTCCCTCAGCTCCCTTCCTTGCTCACGGTTCCTGCAGCCCTGAAGGTAAGGGGAGGAGAGTGCTTGGAGGAGCCAGGGGCTGCTGCACTGGGCGAGGCTGGGTCTGCGAGGCAGGCCTGTGGCCTGGGTGAAATCCCTGGGCTGGCAGGAAAGGAAGGGGCTCCACAGAGAGCCAGAAAGTTTCCAGTTGTCTGCAGCACAGTGTAAGCTTCCTCAGCTCAGGCACGTTTCTGAGAGAAAGTCTTAGTTTAGCAGCTTGAGAGAGTGATGAGAGTCCCCTGCAAACCTGGAAACCGGGGTGCCTGCGCCACATCGCCACGCTGACACTCGCCTTCGGAAGGGCCGGCTGCTGAGCGAGCTCGTGGTTCTCCAGGCTCTTGAAAAACAGCAGAAAGACAGTGAGTGGCCTGTCTGCCTTCTTACCAAACACCAGCCTTCCCGTTGGCTCTGCTGGTTCAGAAGCAGAGCCCAGGGATCTGTTTCAACACGGACGTGTTTACTCCGTGACTGAGCCCAGTAGCGTGGGCTGGCTTGGAGGGCTTCCTACCACTCTTCATTAGGGCCCCAGGAAGCCACCCACCGTCAGGCCCACGTGGACTCAGTCACTGGGCATCATGCGGGTCCCACCCTGACCCAGGGCAGTGCCGTTATTCTAGGCTGTCAGTGGTCCCGCAGTCAGACCTTCCACTCACACCATGGCTGCAATCCAGGTCCCTCTCCTGCCGGCCTGCCCAGGGTCCTTCAGCACTGGGCCCTGCTTGCTCACACCAGTCATCACGGGGCCTGAGGTGTGGCTGCTCCCCCGTGGTTGCATGGGGCCCCAGAACTGCACCCACCTTCCTCCACAAACCCCTTCATTTGCTGCTCTTCCCAGTGGTAACCCTCATCTGTTTTTCTTGAACCAAGCCTGTGACCTCTCCCCATTTTTTCTGGCTGGCTTTCCACTTATGACCTGACTTTGCTGTGGCCTGCAGCTGAGTCCATTCATCCATTCCTGCCACCCTGTCTGCCCGGTCAGCACCCAGAGGGTGTGTCCTGTGGGTGGGCTCCACCTCGTCCTGCTGCCTTGAAACAAATAAGCACCTTTGCTTCCACCCTTCCCTGAGGCCTGGGCCCCCCGAGTGTGCCACCCCCCCCACACTCCTCAGTGCAGCCAGGAGAAGCCGTTCGTCTCTCCTTGTTCCCACTGTCTCATCCTGACCACTGTGGACCCCTGGGTCTCTCCCTCCGCCCATTTCCCAAACCTTAAAAAGCCTAGTAGTTTCTGGAGCTGTTACCCCAAAAGCCTCTTACTTAACCCCCCATCTCAGCACCCAACCACAAGCTTCGGCCCTCTGCTGTCCTTGCCACCCCCACCCCTGCCCTCTTCTCTCCCTCTCTTAGGATTCTTCTTGCCTAGCTTTCTTCCCTCACTGCCTTCCTCCTGGGGCCCAGTCAGCATCTCTGCTCCACCTGCCTCCCTACAGCCTCCCACCCACGTATCTGTCCGTCCTCACTGGGTCTTGGTGAGGTCAGCCCAGAGCCCTCCCGCCTGTGGGCTGCAGAGCCCTGCAGAAGGTGGCTGTGCCTGTGCTGAGAAGCCACTGCACCTTGCTGCCACCCACTGGGGGGCCCTCAGGGCCGGAGTCTGAGTCTTGGCAGGCTTGGTAACCCTCGGGAATGACAGAAGTCCAGGGAGCCTTCTGGCTCTGAAATGCTGTGGTCAAGAGCAGCTGGAGCGTCGACGTCCTGGGCGTGTGGGCTCTGCCATCTACCGCACAGCCCCAGGGTTCTCTGAGCCTGGGCTGCATCTGAGCCAGCAGACCCTGGTCCTCGGAGGTGCACAGGAGGCCGGGTCTGGCACTGGGGGTGAAGCTGGCCACCGGCACCAGTGCAGCCGCCGTCGTTTGCGGCCCCTAGAGACCTTCTGGGAGAGAGTCCAACCACCAGGGCCAGGCCCGGGAGGAGGGTGGTTCCCTTAACCCCAGTGGTTCAAAGCACTGTTTTTGGAGAGTTGTCTCGAGATTGAAAGAGGCTAGGTAATGACTCCACCCCACACATCATCAGCACATCACAACTCAAAAAATGCCTTTCAATGTGTTCCCTCTTAGGTCCCTGTAACCACCCTGCTTTGGGTATTGGCAGTGACTTGGGCTAATGAAGAACATGAGCCATGAGTTAAAATCCTACATGAACTCCATGCCTGTTTCCTAACCAGTGAAAGGAATAATACCAGGAGTGCCCACACAGGGTTGTTGTGAAGGCTAAGGGAAATAATCCACTTGAATACCTAGACTACACCTGGCACATGGTACGTGCTCAATAAACGCTAACTAGGAGGTTTATCACTGAGAACCTTGTCAGAAGGAACCTCGTGGCTCGTTCTCACAGCCGTAGTTCCCAAGTGCTAGTTTCCTGTCTTCTTGCTGTGTTCTCTCCTGCTCATAATCCCGTCTCTCCTTGCCTTGCCCTTCGAACCAAGCACTTGGCAACCCGTTTCCTAGTCATGCCATTTGGCTGCCCTGCCAACAAAACACACCTGGCTGTCCGCTGCAGCCGGCCCGCTCGGTCCTCCTTGGATGAATGCATGGGGGCAGTGCTCCTGCGAGCTTGCTCCGGGGCCGCCAGGACTTTCTGAACTGGACCACGTCCTATGGGGCAGGCAGACAAAGTATGAACAGCACCATTTTACAGGTGAAGAAATTGAGGCCTACAGAAATTAAGAGACTTGTTCGGGGTCATGGACACAGTGATGGAACCAGTCTCCGTCTTTTGACTTCAAGCCTAGCATCCTTTCTATTCTGTGACACAGTTTTTTCTCCTAGATGGCCTAGAAAACCTTAGCAGATGTCAAGTGTGAGTCCAATCTGCATTTTTAAATATTCACTATGGTCCTGCTCTGTGCCAAGTACTGTGCTTTGCTCTGGGGCATACAAAGACGAGTAAGATGCATTTTCTGCCTTTCTAGCGGAGCCCAGCCCAGCAGCCCAGTGGCCCAGAGCCACGCCCCTGCCGCAGTTCCCAAGGACTGCACTCATCCGCCGCCCTCGTCCCCTGCTCCCCTGCTCCCTGGCTAAGGCCCGGCCCTGCCCAGAACCCAGCCTATAGAAAGAAGCACGTGATTGTTATCCACTGCTTGAGCCCTGACTGAGTGCTTTACTCACGTGATCTCACTTGATTCATGCACTAACACTGAGATGGAGATCATTAGCCCATTCTAAAGATGAAACTGAAGCCAGGTGCGATGGAATCTCCCCCATTCAGAAAGTGGTTGTCACCACGTCTGACAACATATTTTGCCCTTCCCAGTGTACCGCAGCGGCAGCCCTGGGCCCGGCGTCCACCCTGCCATGGCCTGGCTCTTCCTCCCAGAGCCTGCCGCCCGGGGCTGGGCTCACCTGCATCCTTGCCTCCTGGGCCAGGGCTGTGTGCTGAACTGGATGGACATGCTCGTACCAGCCCTGGTTCAGGCGGTGCCTGGGCTGGCTGGGCCTGCCCAGCCCCGTTTCTCAGATGGCCTCTGTGCCGTGCAGGCCAGTCTCGGTGGTAAAGCCAGTGTCCCTGGTCCTGCAGTCTGGTTCCTCCTGTCTCCTAAAGGCACTGTTCTCTGGCAGCCCCTCCCCACGTGGTGGCCCTCTGGGCCCAGCAGCCCCGGCCTGACAGCTTGACGTTCCGCAGCCACAGCAGAGAGAAGCCCCTCACTCCCAGGAGGGTCAGCCAGTGCCACTGGGTTACCGTTCGTTGCTCTTATTGGCCCAATCCGGGCAACAAGTCTGGCCAGGACCTAATCCCTGTGCTCTCACTGGTTAGACCTGAGACACATGCCCACCCCTGATACGCAGGTTAGATCAGCAGCATTTAACTTGACTGGACTGAACGCAGAAACCCAGGCCAGGTTACCTGGAACAGAGGAAGTGAATGCTGGACAGGCAAAACCTGCTGGTGTGCGCTGCACAAAGCAGCTCGTCTCCTTGAGACTGGGTAATCAGACCTTTTAATTTGCACTAATATTCATTTAAGGTTCACTACATGCTATGAAAATGCAGGGACGATTAATTAAGTAATAGACCCTCCTAAGGCAGAATGAAAACAAAGGTGAAATAGAGCAAAAAGCAACCACATTTTTACTCAGGGTTGCAATTTTGGCAGTCTTCCTGGAGGAGGTGGCATTTGAATTATACCTTGGAAGATAATTGAAACTCTGCTAATTGAAGAAGAGCGGGAGGACCCTCCAAGCAGAGGGCACAGCACAGACAAGGCTAGAGGTCTTGAACAGGGAAGGCGTGTGTGTGAACATAGGTGCTAGAGGGGCTTAGCCAAAGCTGAGACAACCTCCCATCATCTCAGTCCCCGGGCAGGTGAGAGAGCATGTGTGCCTGCCAGAGACTGAGTGCATCTGGGGCGGTGAGATAGCTCTCTGCCCCTCATTGCCCTTCCCGACCGACACAGGACCTTCATCCAGCTTAGAGAAGATGCCCTTGAATGGGAATAAGCTGATTTTTCCCTCACCACGTCCACCCTCCCTTCCCTTGAAAGAATGATTTGCCCCAGATTGCCCTGCTCAGGCTTCCTAATCTTTATTCTGTTTCTAAATGGGGGAGTCTGTGGGGAGCCCCAGGTCCCTGCCAAGCGCTCCATCTGTAATCAATCCCGCCTCTGAAATTCAATCCGTCAAAAATCCCAGCCTCACGGTAAATGGTAAATGTGCCCAGCGGTCTGCAGGGACAAGCTTTTAGAGTGAATGAGAAGCTGCTCGCTGCCCAAACTATTGAAATGAGAACAATGGGAATCAGAGGGAGGGGCTCACAAGAGGGGCAGATCCTGAGGCCCAGGCAGCTGCAGTGGGGCTGCGCTCTCTGCCAGCACCTGGCCTGAGCAGCCCTCTCGGCCAGCGGTCTTGGTCCCCAGCCTGGTCCCCTTGCCTTTATTAGCTCTTGGAAATGGATTTTATATTGGCTCAGTGTGACTGACGGAGGAGTCTTGGCAATCTTCAAAGACCTGCAGAATCTCCTCCGGGCCTGCCAATGGGAAGCCGGCAGCCTTCGTCAGCCACGTAGGTGGCTCTCCAGCCAGCACTTACTTTAACGTCAAAAAGAAATCCCAGGCATGTTTGAAACAGCTGTGCGGCCCAATGAGCAGTGGGGTCTTCAGGAGGACAATCTGAGCTGGTCCTGGCGTCCAGGTCTGGCAGACCAGCCCCTCGCTCTGTGCTGGGGCCCAAGACCCATGTGGAGCACAGCTGCAGCCCTGTGACCTGTGGCGTGTGTGACAGAAGGCCACCTGCCCGTGGGAGGGGACAGGGATGCTGGCTTGGCTCTGCCAAAGCGTTTAATTAACTCAGATAATCGTTCACAGCTTTAGACACCAACAAGCCCCAGGCTCCCCACACTCACTTAGGGGGCCTGTTTCCCGTCCACGTACAGCGATGGACTAAAATAGCAGCTCTTGCTATTTTGAAGGGGCAAGATCTCTTTAAAAATCTGAAAAAAGCTGTGGATCCTTTCCTCAGAACACACACTCGTGTGCACACAGCCACATACACGTGTGCACATGTGCATGATTTGCAGGTATATGGACACACATAACACACACATCTGCACGCACACGCATGGGCACGCGCACACGCTGGCAGCTCTACACCCCGCTGCGGGAGCCTCACAGTCCTCAGGCCCCGCAGGCCCGGACACTGGGGAAGGAGCCCTGACCTGAAGGGCTCCTCGGCCTGGCCCGCCCTGCCCCTGCCGTGCTCCCTGAAGTTGCCTATGCACACTGCAGTGTCCCCTCAACGAAGCACCACCCAATCCCTTGCTCTGGGGACTAAGAGGAAGAGTGTCACCCCCTCACCTACAGATGAGAATGACACAGGACATCCAGCAGAAACCAAAGTGGGTCTAGACCCCATGGCCTCTCCGGCCCCATCGGGGGCATTGACGCCATCACTGTTCGCCATCACTGTTCGCCATCACTGTTCCGTCTCCCTTTTCACACGCCAGGCACCCTTTTGTTGCCTGAAGCAAATCTTACATCCCTCACCCCAGGAATTTCTAATAGCTCACCGTGGGAAGAGGAGCAGAAATGTACCTCCCAAGTTGGGGTTCCTGTATCAGAGGCCGAGAAGGCTTTGGTTACGTTTTATTTTCTATAGCTTGAAAAATAATTTGAACTCTGAAAATTGTAGTTGTTCTTATTTCCCAAATATGAAATATCATAGTGTTGAAACATTGCAAACTGCATAGTGTTGAAACATTGCAAACTGAGGGGCTTGCGGCAACTTCGGCTAAAAAGCATCCTGAGGCAGCGCGGCTGTTGATCTAGCCCCTTGCAGAAGCTGCCTGTGGCGGGTGCCCCAGGATCCTCACACACTGAAGAGCACCCACTGCAGAGGCACTCAGAAGTGCCTCGTTCACACTCCCCGAAGCAGCGAAACAGCAGACCCGCGGACCGCGGCACTTCCCTGGAGGTTTCTGGAGCCTTTACTTTGGCAGAGACTCAGGAGTGAGCTTTGGCGGGGAGGGAGTTGCAGGGTCTGTCAGATGACGTAGCTCCCAGATCTAAGTAATTTGCAATTCCATGACGCAGCCAGTGGTGAAAATTGTCCATCCCTCAGAAGTGTCTAAGGCTCCCAGTGCCCTGAGAATGTCGTCCTGTGGGTGCAGGAGCCCACGTCCTACAGCACGATCCTCCAAGGCCCCTCGCTAGGTCCCGGAAGCTGGGGCGTGTCCACGTGACCCAGGTGTGGCCCACTGGGCCTGGATGGAATGAGTGGTGCAAAGACGAGCTTCCCCTAGGATCCATTCCGTGGTGGGGGTGCCGTGGTGAAGAGGGGGGCCATCAGACCAGTCCTGCTACAAGATAGCTGCTGCACTTCATGGTTCTTGGCCTTGAGCCGCCTCAGGTCTTGTCTGCTCTGCACATCTGTCCTTGCAGAGCCTCCTCGGAGTTTCTGAGACCCCAGATTGCCTGCCAGTAAACTCCCTTTTTGCTTAATAGAGCCCACATCTCTGCTTGTTACAACAGGAAGCATCCTTATTGCATGCACAGCATCTGAACCTTGTTTCATTTCTGCCAGCTGGTGCTGCCCATGGCCCCACAATGCTCACTGCTTCTCAGGGCAGCGAGGGGGGCGGGCGAAGGAGAGAGAGTAGAAGAGACTCCTTGCTGAGAGCCACCCCCCATGGGAGGGTGCGACGAGACAGCCCTAGCTAGGAGCCTGGAGATCCCCTTTCAGCATATTCTGTGCCACCAACATCCTATTTTTGATTCCAGGACCTGGGGCCCCACCTCCCTATCTATAGATATAGCGAGGTGCTGGGTCCACTGAGCTGGAGCTGCATCTTGCCAACCCCAACAGATCCTGAGCCTGTATACACTTCTAATTATTTAACTTCCCCACTGGCATATGGAAGCGCCCACCCGCATGGAAGACACTCCCCAGGGACTCAGCCTGAAAACAAAGAGCCGCCTGTGCCCCCTGCCCAGCATCCTTTCTGTCACATTCTTAGCGCTGCTCCCGGCGTGCCTGCCCCTCCCTTTCTCAGCCATTTCAGGACTGAAGCTGAGGCTTCCCAGGAATGCTGTCCTCAAATCCTGCGCCTTCCTGTCTTTGGAAATGGATTTACATAAAATAACCAGAGGGGATTTCTAGAGCTGCCTCGTTATTCACCCGCAGCCCTTTTGGGCCAGGATGTTTTCTTGACGGACGGCGAGCAGCCGGTAATTTAATTGGCCCCTGCCTGGTGAAATGTCTTGCACCGCGGCGCACTGGGAGCCACTCCGAAAGGGATGTTTCTGTCTTCGTGAACGGCTGCGATGCCTGGAGTCCCCAGAGTGTCCTTACACACAATGAATAATCTAGCATATCTTTAATAAGTGGAGTCAATTCACTTTCGAAACCCTTGTAAAATTCAGTCTTTTAGTTATTCTGACCAGAACCATTCAAATTCCAGTAAGAACAGATAGCCAGAGTGCAGCAGGAGAACTGCCTGGGGGCGGGGTGGGGTGGGGGTTGGGTCGGCAGCTGCGGAGGAGGGAGGCATTCATAGCCCCAGGGGGCCTCTCCTGGGATGAACGCTGAAGCATCTGCGCCCCGAGAATCCTGCTGACTCAGCTGTCTACCTGCCAGGACACCTCGCAGGGGAGCTTTGGGAACCTGAGGTTGGAGCCAAGCTGCAGAAGCTCCAGGCAACTTTCGAGTCTTGTGCGGCGAGACAGCACAGAGTCAGGGCAGGTGGGGGATCATTCGAGGCTGCACCTGGGGGTAGTGGTAGAGCCTCAGCTTTGAGTTTCTGGTGTCTTTTGTTTTACTTATTTGTACAGAGAAGGGAGAAAGAGAGGGAAAGAAACATCAGTGCGTGGTTGCCTCTCACATGCCCCCAACTGGAGACCTGGCCCACAACCCAGGCACGTGCTTTGACTGGGACTCGACCCGCAACCCTTTGATTCGCAGGCCGGTGCTCAATCCACTGAGCCACACCAGCCAGGGCTCCTGTGTCTTCTTTTTGTCATATTTTTCTTGTCTTCTTCCCTCTGTTAGTTAAGAAGGATTCTTGTGCATCAGAACACTTGGGTTGGCATATTGTTCACCACATATTGGCTGTGTAACCTATAGAAAGCTACCTAACCTCTCTGACCCTCAGTTACTTGTCTGTAAAATCGGAATGGCCAGAATAATGCCTCCCTCCTTATGTTGCTGTAAGTATTAAACGAAGTAACATATGAAAAGCACTTAAAGCACTTCTGGGCACATAGCAGATATCTATTACTGTTATGAGTATTGTGTTGTTATTGCCTTAGGAGAGACTAGAGCACAGGAAGAGCTCCCCAGCTAGCCTCTCTCGTCAAGGTTTTAGCAAAGCCTGGAGTCAGGAGGCTGGAATGAACACCGCTTCCTTAGGGGTTCCCTCCCTGCAGTGACTTGGTCTTGGCATTTATTCAGCAGCCGCCTGAGCCCGGAGCAGCGTGGGGTCCTTGCTGGGGAATCGAGACTAACACACTGTGCAGAGCGGAGCAGGGGGAGGGGGAAGGGGGGTTGTAGCCGAGCTTCCATCACACTTGGGCCGTGGGGCTGCCAATGCTCATCCCTGTGGTTGCACATGGGTGCCTTTCCACGCTGATTCCAGGTCAGGCCTCCTACCTCCTCTGCTCTCTGCTGCCCCCTGGGAAGGTCTGTGGTGGGTACCTCTGCACTCGGCAGGGGGAGAGAGAAAACGTGGATCACAGGCCAAGGTTCCGTCACCAAGGCGGCAGCCACAGGGCTGACTCCACGGGAGACTGCCAGGAGCCCCAGGAAAGGCGATGGAATGTTCTGAGTGAGCAGATTCCTGGCTGGAAGTCAGAACACTCAGCTTCTGAACTAGGGCAAAGTCACTGCCCTGCATGGGCCTCAGTCTCACCACAGTCACTCAGGGCATGGACAGAACGACCCTCTCAAGAGCAATTTGGCAATGTGGTGTTTAGGGGAAGGCTTAGTTCCGACAGCTCTGAGGTCCAATGCAGAGTGAGCCCCAGCGAATCCCTCCCGCGGGAATATAGGAAGCACCGGGATGTTTGTTGCAGCTGTGCTTGTAGCAGTGAGGAGCTGTGAAGCCAACGGGGCCATTAAGAGGGACTAGGAAGACAGGATGAGGGGTTGCCACCCTACATGACTGCCCAGGTCTGTGGGACATGTCAGCGAGTAAGGAGTAGGACCGTAACACCTGTGATGTACATCTCTGGTTAAAACAAAATAAATAAGATTTAGGTCTAGAGCAGGGGTGTCAAACTCATTTTCACTGGGGGCCACATCAGCCTCACGGTTACCTTCAAAGGGCCGAATGTAACTTTAGGACTGTATAAATGTGACTGCTCCTTAACAGTTAAGCAAGAGCACAGCGCTGCTGCCGGCTGGAAACAAGGTGCTGGGAGGATAAACAAGGTGGAGGGCCGGATTCAGCCCCCAGGCCTTGTGTTTGCCACCTGTGGTCTAGAGCATCCTCAGGACCTTCCAACTCTGCCATCCTGTGTTTCCATGGTACTTAGCCAGCATGGCCGGAGCTGGAAGCTCGCTGGCGTCTAGAGCAAGGACCTTGCCTGAGCAGGAAGCACCTGGGGGGAAAGCTGGCTGTACCTGAGGCAAGGTGTGCAGGAGCCGTCACGATTGCTGATTGTACAGTAGGTGCAGATTAAGCCACCGGCTGAGACATAATCTGCTTACATAATTGGAACAGGATTTCCTGCCTTTGTCAATACCGTTGCATTCCTAATCAGAACCACAGGCGATTTTCCCTGCAGATCTATTGCTTTTTTAGTTGTAGAGGTGCCATATCCTCTACAACTGTTTGGTTTTCTGAGTTCTGGCATCTGCCATAAATAAACAGTGTTGTGGTGTGGTGGGGGCAGGAAGGGGGGCTGGGGAGGCTAACTCCGCATGCACTCCTTTGCACACACTCCTTCCCAGCTCCTGGCACTGACCGGGTCTTACAGACAGCAAGGGCTACTTTTGCTGCGAAGTTTTAGATTTTCACCAGGTTTCTAATTTGTATTTGGTCTACCTGTAACTTGAAGACAACTGTGCTTGCTTGGGGCCAATCACAATAGTCTTAACATCAAACAAACACAAAACACAGCTCCTACAGCAGAAGCTGAAGCTGAAGCCGAAGCCGAAGCCGGAGGAGGCGGGAAGTTGTGGCAGCCGGCCGTGGGCAGTGGGGGACCAGCAGCCCACTCTCTGTTACACGGTATGAACCACTGCACAGCCTCCCTCTTTGACCAGCTCCTTCTGCACGGTTCCCCTCATTAGGGCAGCTGCTCCGTCACTCTGCCTCTACCCAACCACCCCTCAGCCTCTCCAGACCCTCCCTCCCAAATCCCTCCGGTAAGACGGAGAAGCCAGTGAAACAGCAATTGATGACATTAAATCTGGGTGTGGGGCTCAGTGCACCTCAGCACTCAAGCAAAGATCTAATGAGACCCGTTCAGCAGGTTCTGCAAGGTGTCCTAAATAGCTTTTGAAAACACTGAGGACACATGCACGTGAGCGTTGCCTGGATTCCACAGCCCGCCCTGGTGGCACAGAGGGCAAATGCAGTCTGTGTTGAGCAGAGCAGGTGGCTTGGTCGGCTGGGGGGTCTGTCTTGGCTGGGGGTCCTTACACACGGGGGCCTGGGGATCCCCTTAAGGATCATTTGTTGATCTTAAGGGAGTCTCCTTGCCTCTGCAGGAGACCACGAATGAGCGCCCCCTTTATTGCACCTGCTGTGAGCACAAATGAGGCCATGGTTGTCCGTGTAGCTGCTGAGAAGGGGCTCTTGCCAGAGGGGATGAGGACAGGCAGGGTCCTAACCCTTCTTGGGGTTGAGGTGGAGCACAGGCTAGATTAGCCACAGACTCCAGCCAGGAGGAGAGGAAACGCAGTGACCAGGGAATGGCCCATTCCACCCAGTGTCCTGGCTGGTGGGCAGAACCGGGGCAGCCTGGGGCAGGAAGGCGGCGGCGAGAACACAGCAGCCTCTCTCAGAGCTATTCTGCAAGGCTCCGAATAACCGCATCTGTCGCTGGGCTGCTTTTGTGATTGGAGGTGGGCCCCTGGCAGTGCACAACAACTAAGGGACTTTAAAGTGTGGGAACCAGCGAGGGGGGTGCAGAGAAGAGTAAAGAGCCAGGCCAGGGACACTGCATGAGGGAGGGCACCTCCAGTGGCTCAGGGGAGGGGTGACACTGGTGGAGGCCGTGGGACTTCTCTGTCGAGGCATCTTTTGCTGAAGTGCTTGAGTTGGTGGCCCAAGTCCTGCCCAGGCCCCCTTCCAACAACAGTGGAGGGACAAGTCCCTTGATCTGCCAGTTGTCCTGCTTCTGACTCCTGTGCTGTTCAGAGAGTCACTACCAGAGAGCTGGGTAGCAGCCATGCAAGGCCTAGCAGGTAGGGCGATTCCTAACCCTGCCAGTTGTAATGTGTCCAAAGAGAAAGTGTGTGCAGCCTGGCATGGTTGGCTTTCCATGGGGCCATGTTGGCTGCTGCAGACTGTCACTTCCTTTTCCAAATGCTTGGGTACCACCTGTCCAGGATTGATATCCCGGCCTTGGGTCTGTTGCACTGAGGAGTCATCCCAGCCAGTGCCTGCTACCTGCCTGGAGCTCTCCCATCTGCCCACATCTGTGCACACACTCTCCCAGATAATAGGCAGCGCTGGCCTCTGCACATTTTGCCCCCCAGTTCCCCGGCTGTAATGCTTGGCTGGGCCTGGGAGCAGCTGGCCACCTGGAGGCAGAGACAGAACAGACTGTGGTCAGAGGAAAGGGCCTGGGCTGCCGGTCCTAGAGAAAGCGAACCCTGACACCGTCACTTTCGTCACAGAGCTGGGAGGCCCAAGAAACACCTGCTGGCTCCTGCTTCTCTCTCCTGCAGGCAGCCGAGGTCAGCATCTCTAAATTGCTAGTTATTCTTTTCTTCAATTAAGGGCGATTCTACTGACGCAGGAAGTTAACTCCCGCCGGTTGATCTAATGGCTTGAGTCCTGACGTGTTTGCTGTCTGAAGGCAGGGCCGGACTTCCTCGGCCGCGGGTGACGGCACATTCAGGAGCTGCCTTGCGGTGGTGGTGGTGGGGGGGGGGGCGCGGGTGCGGGCCGGGCCCCACATCTCTGTCAGACTCTAGATCCGCACAAAGTGACTACATTTCAAACCATGCTGGGGGGATGGTGGTGGGCGGAGGGGAAGCCATGGTGGAGCTTGGAAGTCCGTCTGTCTGGCCCAATGTCTTACCATCTGAGAGATGAGGGTGTGGAAGGGGTCTGGCTAGATGGGAACTCTGAAATTCCCCCCACACACACACCTCCCCTGGACAGCCCCCCACCCTCTCCCAAGGGTTTGTGGTGACTGGACTGAGTGGAGGGGAGGGGTCTCCGTGCCCCCCTCAGGGCTCATCTTCCCTGAGCAGGATGTGTTTACCTGTGTGTGCAGGTGTGAATACTCGTGTGTGTGTGCACACACAATACACACACAGAGGTGCCAAGAAACAGCAGGGCCCGGGCCAGACAATGGCCGCGGTTGCTCTGTTGCTGCCATGAGCCACAGGCCCAGGGAGGTGCCCAGACCCGGGCATGTCCCCTGTGAAATGGTGTATTGCTCCTCTGTGGCCACTCACACCCACAGACCCGGTGGCCAAACCTGGGCATATTCCAGGTAGTCCGGCCTTTGAGCCCCACCTGCAGGAAAGGGTAAGAGCAGGACTCAAAATCTAACCCTGCACGTCCACAAGCGGCAGACTTTCTCAGCCTCCATTTCCTTACGTGTAAACTGGGGGTGATACAGCAGACCTCAAGAGTCCTGAGGGTTGAATGACAGGATGTGTGTATAGCCCCGAGCACCTGCCTGTCCAACAGCCAGGCATTGCTATCCCATCCCCACCTCACCCCGGTCCTGGGAAAGGCTGCAGGGACCCATTCCCCTCTCCCAGCTGGTGACCAAGGGCACACACTGGAGAATAGCTCTGGCTTCACAACCCCGGACTCCCTGACATTCCGTCTGCTGGAGTCAGCACTGCCATCCAAAGTTCTTGGGGCTGAAGGGTTTCCCGGAATGTGGGACTTCCAGTGTTTAAGCCAGCACAGTCTCTGGCACACCAGGATGGTTAATGAAGCCACACTAGGGATTTGGGACAGGGCCCCGGGGAGCCTCGGATTTGTTGGGTGAGGCATCAGAACGACTCACAGGTGGGTCACTAACAGAGACAGAATTCAGCTCAAATGAGGGGAGACATTCTCAGAGTCAGCACCATCCGAAGATGGAAGAACTCTTGCTTGAGTTGCTGAGCTCCTTGTCCTTGGATGTAATCAGCCAAGAGCTGAAGGGCCACTTGGTGGGAATTTCTGTGGGTGGTGGGCTCAGAGCCCTAGAGGTGGTGCCGGACTAATGCCCATCCAGGCTCCTTTTTGCCTAGTTTCCGCAGAGGGCTGATGGAACCCTGGAATCAGGACTGTGGCTAGCCCCAGGATGAGACCATCTGACCGGCCTTTGCCTGGGAAAGTTGAGGTGGGACAGTTGAGGGTCCTGCGATCACTGGCTGCAGATTGTAACTGGGCGTTACCCTTTACCAATTCTTCAGAAGGAAGCAGAGGGCACCTTCTCCGGGGAGGGCTTGGTGAAAAGTTATTTTAGGAGTAGCTACCCTCTCCCCCTTTTCTGGCTTGGGGTGTGTGGGGAGCTGCCAAAGGCTGGTAAGATGTCTCTCTGTAGGGCCCCCAGACCTGGCGTGGCCCTGACCAGGGAGAGGACTGCTCTCCCCTGGGGCCTCTACCTGGCTACCACCCATGCACCACCAGAACAGCCTGCTGTCTGTTGCCCCCTGCTGGGGCTGGACTGTGGGTCCCTGGCTGCAGAAGCCACAACCCAAGACGCCACAGCCTCCCCCAGGACTGTTCACCAAAACAGGGGCATCCCAGGTTTGGGAGGTGGAGGGGGCACTGCTCCCAGCTAGGCTCCTGGCCTCCCCAAACTCTGCTCCAGGCTGGAGTCCCAGGGGGATTTGCATACGTTGTACGTGTTCCTTTAGAGTTAAGGGCATGGACGTCTCTTCCCCTCTGAGCCTAGGTCAGCCCCTAGAAATGACCCAGAGTTCTGGGGGAGGGCCTGATGAAGGGGTCCCTCTCTCTCTTCTCTCATCTCTGGAGCCAGTTGCTTCTTGGCTTCGTGGGAACCTCCCTGTGTCCCTTCTGCCGTCCCCTCTCCTCATCTCTGCCGGCTCAGTTACTCTCCCGGTGCCAGGCTCTGTGTTTCTAGTCTCTGAATTTTTATCTCTGAATTCCTCTCCCGCTGGTGGTTCAGCCCCAGGAGGGGATCTCTAGCGCTGTGTCTTAGTGTCTCTACGCCCCTGACTCCCAGTTCCCGTCCCCATCTCAGTCTGGACCGCAGTATCTCGTGTCTCTGCGTGGTCTCGCTCGTCTCTGCACCCGGCCGGGTCTCGGTCGCTGTCGAGCCCGCGCGCTGCGGTGGCCGCGCGGGCCGGGGTGGGCTGGAGCGGTGGCTGCGGCCCGGGCGGGGTGCGGGCCCGCGGGGGCGGGTTGGGCGCCTTCCTCCGTCAGTCCCTCCCCGGCGGCGGGGGGGCTGGCGCGGCCGCCGCTCGGCGCCTTTAAGGGAGCGGGAGGGAGCGGTGAGGCGGCGGCTGCGGTGGCGGCTGGCGAGCGCGCGGGGTGGGGGCGCGGGGCGCGGCGCTCGGAGTCCACTCGGGCCGGAGGCGGCTCGGAACCGGGGCCGAGCCCGGGAGCCGCGAGGAGCCGGGCAGCTCAGCCGGAGCCCGCCGCCCGGGACATGGCCAAGGCGGGCCGTGCAGGTGAGGGCGGGCGGGCGCCGGGAGGGCAGGGCCGGTGGCTCGAGGGAGGGACCCGCAGTGCTTCTGGAGGGGCTGCTGGCCCAGGTGAGCCCCTCGCGCAGGTGGGCGGAGGTTCCGGGAGGGCTGCAGTGGGCGGTGTTGAGGCCGGACCCCCGGCGCGTGCAGAGAGGGTTCCGCGCGCCCCGCGTCCTTCCTGTGCCCACAGTCACCTCGTGGGACACCGCGTCCCCCTCGCCTGGCCCCGCTGGAAAGGGCCAGGGCTGTGGCGCCCCTGACGAGTCAGGTTGTGGGAGCTCTCACCACCCTCTGGAGGCCCTGGACTGACCCAGGTACGGAGACCGAAGGGGCTGTCCCGCGGCTGCCGCTGCATCCCACGCCCCCTAGCCAGGACGCGCCTCCTGGTCCTTCCACTTGCTCTATCCAGGACGCAACAATCCCCCGCCTTCAGGTCAGTGAGGCGACCGAGATCTCTTCTTGGCAAGGAGGGCTCCTCTACACCCCACCCGTCAGTGACCGTTCCGCCTCCTCCCCCTACCTGGACCCGGAGAGGCAGAGCCTCAGGTTCTGAGGTCTGAAGGTGCAACCTCTTCTGGGGTCCCTCAGACTCAGGCAGTGTAGCCTGCCGGTGTAAGGAAGTGGGCGTTAGTCATCTGCTCATTCATTCAGCCAGACGTTCATTCACCAACATCTGCTCTGTGCCAGGTCCTGAGCTGAGCACTGGGGACCAGGATGTGGACCAGACTCTGCCCTGTTTGCACACTGTGGGCCTGCTGGTGCCTTGGGGGGCACGGGTGGAGGGAAGCCCAAAGGGCTGACCATACAGTGGGGGCAGCAAGCCTGGTGTCAGCAGGGCTGGCTTGTGAGGCTGGCACGTGTAAATAAATCTGCCATGAACTCATATCCAACATGTGACGTTGGCAGGTGCCATGCCATCCCCTGGGACTAGGCATTGGCTTGGCACAAACTCCACCCACCACTCTACCCATAAGCGATGAAAGTGATGGAATGAGTGTGAATTCACGTGTATACACACTGGGTGTGAATACCACTGGGCTGTGTGTGAATACACTGCCACCTGACAAATGCTGCCCTGGATCCTGAACTGGGTTCAGACTCCTCTGTATAGGACCTGGGTATATGATTTAGGTGCCTAGGAATATATTTCCATGCTGTCCCTGAGGATCCTTTTGGGGTGGGGCTGGTTGTGTGAGACACAGCAGGCACCGGAACACATCCAAACACCCCCTTTCTCACTTCCCTCCCTTCTCCCCTCCTGGGGGAGGCACAGTGACATGACACCACTGAGACTGGAAAAGAATCTCTCTCTCTCCTTCCCTGACTGAGCTGGGTCCTTACTCACCTCCACTCCTCCCAAAGGGCACAAGACAGGGTGTGTGTCCGCCTGCTGCACCCCCCTATGTGGGCGTGTGTGTGTGTGCATGCCCACCCCGGGCACGGATTGCCTTCCAGGGTACTGCCATCACAATAGCAGTGAACACTTACTGCTTGTACTGTGCACCAGGCAACGTGCACAAGGACCCTGGGAAATAGGAAATGTGACTCCGCCTTTAAAACATCTGGACACAGACACTCAAAGAAATAGCTCCCTCAAGGTGGCCCAGAGGGTCGGGCAGAGCCAGCCCTGTTGGCCTCTCCTGGCTCCAGTGGTGGGATTTCTCCATCGCTGCCTCGACAGGTCACCCCTCTCCTGGAATGGGGGCGCTGGCTCGTCCCTCGGCCTTGGCCTGTGGGTCCTTGGCCCCAGGTTGAGAGTCCCTCGGAATTCATTCCCACGGCAGGTGAAAGCACTGTCCTGCTTCCAGCTGCAAACAGCCTGTCTCGTGCTGCAGTTTCACGCTCGGCCCTTCCCCTCGGGGCAGCACGGCTCCCCTCCTCTGTGCAGGGAACTGGCCTGGCTCTGCTCTTCCACTCTCAGCTGCCACCCCAGGGAGCCCTAGGGACTGCCCCCCCCCTCCCCCCCGCAAAACCGGATTACTCCTTTTCTCAGCTCTTCCAGGCTACTTTGCATCTTGCCAATATCCTTCTTCTTTAGGCCCCTAAAACCACTGAATTGAAACCAGCCTGCAGTGTGGATGGGAGTCACACCTCCCCACTGGCTGGGTCTCCACAGGGCGGATCGGTGAGCTTTAGAGCAGAGGGGATCCTTGGAGATGGGAGCCCACATCCCTCTCTTTACATCTAGAGAAACTGAGGCCCAAGAAAGGGATATAACAGAGAGGGGTGGCCATCTGCCTCACCTGGACAGACTGACGGTCAGAAAAGATCAGGCCTTCACCCTGGGGACCAAGGTGTGCTGAGGGCCAGGGGCGGAGACAGTGAGAGCCTGGCCTGTGAGTGAGGGGTCTGTTTCATGCTTTGTGAGGTGTTCCCTCTAAACCCCGGCAAGGGACCACCTGCGAAGGGAAGATAGAAGGGTTTGGGCTCCAGGGCCACCATGGTGCATGATGCAGGGCCACCCCACTGCAGTCTAGTGGGTGGCAGCCTCGGGCTTGTGCCCCAGCAGCCAGGAGCTGAAGGGAGGCAGCCAGAGCACTTGCGTGTTGCCCAGGGACCCCAGGTACAAGCGAATGTGTAATCAGGTCCCAGGAAATGTTGGCTAGATTGTGCAGGGTGGGTCCCAAATGGCTACTGCCAGTGTCCATCTCTGGGGAGATTTCTGTCACAAAGACCAGGGTCATGATGGGAAGGAGAGCCCTTGCTGTGTTCCTGAGAGAGTGCTTGGTCTGGGAGACAAAAGGGAAGACAGGGCCTGCCGCTGGGATGGAAGGCAGCTGTAGGGACCTGGTGGCCAGTGGGGAAGGATCCAGGAGGTCCATTATACAGTGGTCACTTGCAAGGAGGGCTAAGCAAGGGCAGGCCTTGGTGCAGTACAGACACAGAGGAGGCCAGTGGTGGCTTGAAATGGAGATGGCTGGATTTCTCTAGGAATTGGGCCTCAAAGACTAGCAGGGTTTAGACAGGAAGGTGGGGGAGGGCAGGCTTCCAGGTGGGGCTAGTACAAAGACTAGAGGGTTTGGAACAGTCCCATGGTCCGCACTGCTGCTGGCTAGGAATGAGGTGGGTGGACAGGAGGTGCCCAGGGGTGCAGAAATCTGGCTGACATGGAGCTTCCTAGAGGGGTGCAGAGGGTTGAAAGGAACTCAGGAGAACATCACAGACAGAAGTGACACGGTAAGGTCTGGGTGTTTTGACAAGTCCTTTTGACAGCTTCTGGGAGGGCGGAGAGAAGAGGCCTTGCCAGGCTGGGAAAGGTTTGTCCTGGTTCCTGCCAGCCACCGCCCTGCCCCTCCCTTCCTCTCCATGCCCCTGGGTGCACCCCCTACACCCAGCAGGCTGGCTAGGGTATCTGCCAGCTGCAGGGCAGTGTAAGTGGGAGGCCCCCAGCCAAGTAGGAATAGAGGAAGAGTCTAGGAGGGTCTTGGAGCCCCTCAGGCTGGGGCAGAACCATCTGGAGAGGCGGGCTGGGGCTCCAAGGCTGGGTCTTCCAGGCTGGAGGAACCAGTTTATTTGCTCCCAGGTGTTGGCCTCTGTTCTGAGGGGAGGAGCCAGCAGGCTGGAGTATATCAAACCCAGTAATTTGGGTCAATAAAATACTGATCCCACAGGGACAGAGCTGGAGGACGCTCCCAGATACCCATTTGCAAAGCCCTTGTCAGCGGGAGCCTGGGGAGGGGAGGTGCTTGCCCGAGGCCTCAGAAGACCGTGGTGGCAGATCTGAGCCTTAAACCTGCCTTTCCAGAGCCTGTTTGGACCTTGCTCAGCCGAGGGGGCTGTCACCTCCCCGTCCCAAAGCCAGACCTCCTCCTGGGCCCTCTGCTCCTTGGCTTCCAGAGCTGGGGACAGTGGCCCCATCTCAGAGGAGGGGATGTTTGGAAGTGAGGGAAAGGGACCAGCACTGGGATTCTCAGCACTCTGGGTAGGTCCCGGGGGATTTGGGGCAGGACTCTTGAGAATCCCCCAGGCCCAGGGCATCAGAATTGCTTTGGGACGTATGCTGGGTAGGCCACCATGTTCTGCCAGAAGGTTGCAAATTCACCCTATCAGGTGCTCAGGGGAAAGGCTGGGGCCCAATCAGATGCCCATGTGCCCACTCAAGGACTTCCTAAAACTCTGCCTCCAGGAAGCCTTCTGGACATCCCTGCAGTGTGGGGAGTGCCGGAGCTCGGGCAGGGCTCTTGTTCCTCAGCCGAGTTACCTGTCACAGCAGACCTGGCAGGCCACAGCAGGCCCTGGGTGTGGGCCTGTACTGCCTCTTAGCCCTGACTGTGAGTTAAAGACAGTGCAGGTCCTGCAGAAGCCCCACCTCAAACACATGACCCTGAGCCCAGAATCCTGTCCCCGCTGGAGGTCCCGTGACCTGGCTGATGTTTGGAAGTCCAGTGGTAGATGCAGAGAGCTAGACCCCCCCCCTCACCTTGTCGGGGCATTGTCTGTGTTGCATTGGCCAGGTGTAATGTTTTCTTGTATACCTTAGTATATTGTGATAGTTCATGGCTGAGAGAGGCTCAGAGGTCTTCCAATTCATCATACAGGGTGGGAGACTGAGGCCAGAAAGTCAAAGGCTTCTCTGAGGTTGGTGCCTGCAAGGACAGAGGCTGTGAACTACCAGAGACGAGTGAGACTCAGGACCAGGGACTTCCTGGTAGGACCCGGCTGCCTCCTGGGCATTCTCTGGGATTCCGGGCTTGTGAGAGGGGGTGCCAGGTCAGAGATGAACGTCCTGAGAACAATCTGGCTCATTTTTTTGGTAGCAGTCCTCAACATGCTTCCCTGTCCAATGGATCAACGCCATCTCTTTGGGGTAGGGCCAGCATTGTTCCATTTTATGGGTAAGAGAACCGAGGCGTGGGAAGGTGAAGGGTCTGGCCTGGAGTCACACATGAAGTGAGAGGCAGAGCTGGACTCAGCATCTGGGTCTCTTCTGCTCCTGGAGGTAGCTTTTCTAAGAGTTAAATGGTGTAACAAAGAAGAAGCCTGGCTCTGTCACTGGTTGACCTTGAGCCACTCCTCCGGGCCTCAGTCTGCTCATCTGTAGAAGGGGAAGAGAAGGGGGAGGGCGGGGTCAGACTGAGCTTTAAGGCAGCTCCAGCTCTCAGCCTGCCACCCCCCGCCCCCGCCCCGCTGGCTTTACTGTGTCTCAGGGATCTCACTTCCTCCCATCTCTTACCCAACGAGGACCCTCCCAGAAGGGTGGCAGGGGTGGGGGAACACTTGGGGCGCTGAGGACTGGGACATAGAGAGCACCTGCCTCCTGGGGGTCGCGGGCCCCAGACCATCACCAGATCTCCAGCTGGGAGCCATGTGGAAGGGGGTGGCCAGAGCCCCCGGGGAAGGGCTGGGCGGAGGAGGGGCCGGAGAGAATGTGTAACAGATGAGTTTGGAAATCAAGTGAGGTCTGAGCTCCCCACCCACCCCCTTGAATCTCTCTACACTCTTACTTTTAAAATTCCTGTCTTCTAAGGAGAAAGAAAATGCTAAATTGCACCCCATTTCACAAAGGAATGGGAGCCTTAGTGAGTCACTCCGGAGGTGAATGCCACCTCCAGGGCCCCACGTCTGCCTGCGGGGCCTGCACAGCTGGGTGGCCTCCAGCCCCCGTGGAGATCACGTGTGGAGAGGGAGGCTGGGTGGAGGACCCTCCTGCCTGTCAGTGGTTCAGGGGTGGGGGAGCTGGGCCCTCATAGGGGGGCCCTGCCCTGCTTCCTCCAGGCTCTCTCCAAGGCTGCATTTGTGAGGTTCACTTGGGAATGGGGCCAGGGCTCAGGCTGGGGCCAGGTTGAGAGCCTGTGTGGCCAGCTCAGGGCTTGGTTCAAGACTGGGGGTGGCGTGGAGGGGCTTGGGTTGTAGCCTGTCTGTGGGGTGAATTCAGGACACTGGGGGAAGGCTTTGCGGCTGTGGGGAGCAAGGTCAGTGTGTGTGGCCAGGGCTGGCAGGGAACAGGTGCCTTTGCATCTGGAAACCAGAGTTCTCGGGGGTCAAGCTGTTCTCTCCAATGTCTTAGTCGAGGCTCCTCTCCAGGGCTGGTGGTCAGGTGCACTCGGAGCTGAGGCCCTGCCAAGGAAAGGTGCCTGGGGTGGGGGTGTTGGGAGCCTTTTCTTCTGTGAGGGTCAGCCTGTTTATTTGCAGGCGTGGGGCAGGGGACGCCAGTGGGGAGGTGTCTCCTCCCCAGACAACCTGTTATTCAGAGGGAAGGGACGCAGTCCACAGTTAGCTGGGGATGCCGAACAAGGGCTGACAGCAAAAATAGAAACGCGTCGGGCTCTGCCTGGGAGGGGCCCGAGTTCTGGCGGATCGAGAGGCCTCTTCTGAGCCGCCTGTGGCTGATGCCGTGTTTGCTTGGCTCTCAGTGTTTGCGGAGTGCCTCACGCCCTGTGCTTCTTGCCCTCCGCTCTGGAAGAGAGACCTAGGTGTGCGGGATGCAAACCCGAGCTCTCGGGGGGCTGCAGCTGCCCTGGGAGCCTGCCTCGGAGACCTTTGGAGTGTCTGGGGCCGCCAGTCACTCACACACCTCTGACCTTTTCTGGACTACTCCAGAAGGTTCGGATCACTATCCTCCTAACCAGAGCTCCCCTGGGCCTCCGCTAGCCTGTGGCTTCCTTCTCATTTCCCCACCCCCACTTCCCGCCTCCTGCCTCCCTCGAGGCTGGTCCCAGCTGAGCAACCCTGGAATCATCCCTAGGGGTAAAAAAAAAAAAGCTATTTTCAGCTTTCCCATTGCTGCCCAGTGTGGGGGGAGGTGGTGGTGTTTACCCCTTGCTGCCTGTTTGTTTCCGTCACGTGCAGTGTGGTCTGAGGCATCTGGGAGAGCATCATGGAGCCTGGCCACTGGGGGCCCCACTGGCTGCTGATTCTCGGTGCTGGGGTTTAGCACAAATGGGGAACCTGTGGGCAGAGGCAACCTGGGCCCCAACTTTGTTTTGTAGTAGCCTGGAATGGCAGGTGGTAGAAGGGTCCACAGGGAGAGGGGCTGCTCTCCTGCTGCTTGCTTACCAGAAAGCTGGCCCAATTGTTGAGGTAGGGAGTCTCTGGAAGTGCCCCCCGCATCCTCCATTGAATCTGTGACCCCAACTGGGCCTCCCTGTTGGGTGTGTGGGTCTCTGACCTGCACTTCCCACAGGGGGTCCTGGAATGATCAGAAGGGGTGCCTTCCTGTGGATGCTGAGGTGCCCTCTGTCCCCTCTTTTGGGGCTCTCCCTGCACCCAGCTGCCCCTCTGAGGAGCCTACAGGTGGCAGAACCATCAGTGGCAGACGCTATGGGAGCTCCCTTTGGAGGGAGGAGAAAGTTTCTCCCTTATGGAGCAAGAGTCTGGAGGGATGAGGGGACATCTGGGGCTCGGGAGAATTGTTCCAAGCAACTCAGAGCTGTTGGGAGCCAAGTTGGCAGAGCAAATGAAAGTACAATAGATAGACAAAGCTATTAATCACTAATTAGTTCCTAAATCAGGGAAATAATGGATATTTAAATGCCATATTTATGAGATACCAGCAGGTCTTCAAAAAGCACATCTTTTCCAAAGCAACTAATTTGGCCAACTATGTCCTGCCGGGAGACCAGAGTTCTAATCCCACTCAGCTTCTGTCCCCTCCCCGCCCCTGGCCAAGGATCCTGAGAGAGCTTCCCTCTTCTCACCTGCAACCAGGGGCCAGGCCCTTCTATCCTGACCTCACTGGGCTGTGGGGAAGACAGGAGGAAGTGAAGGCCATGGAACCCCTGGCAGTGGTGGGAAGTGCTGCACGGAATTGAGTGATAGCCCTGAAAACATCCTTGAAGTGATGGGATTCGGCCCCTTGATGGTGCCCAGTGCAGTTTGCAGCCAGGGCCAGGCAGAAGCTGGGGCTGGAGCCCTCACTGGGCAGGTCAAGGGGTTTGCACTGGGGCTGTGCCTGGGTAAAGGCTCAGTGTGTGGCTTGGTCTGCGATGGGTACCCTAGCTCGTTTTGAGATTGGGGTGGTCGCCCAGGCTGCCGCTGGGTCTCAGCTGGTTCAGTGATTGTGGCTGTGACTGGATCTGTGGCGAGCTCAAGGTTCAGGCTGTGACTGAGGTCAAGGTTGGGGCTGTGGCTAACCTCAGGATAATTGGCAGCCTGGAGACACAGCCTCAATCCTGGAGTCCAGCCCTGGACTGATGGAGCTGCCTGGTCGCTTCAGAAGCTGTATTCCTTTTGAGCCCTTCTGGATCTGGGCTCCAGGTGCCAGGAACCCCAGCAGACAGGCCCTTCTGGGACTCCTGGCATGTCCGCTGTTTAGCTCATCAGTGGCGCATACACCAGTTTGGGAGATAGTTAGGAGGTGTTTCTATAGCAACCAACCCCCAACCAGCACTGGTTTCCTTCAATAATGCCTTTTTCTGGAAGCGGTGTCTCCTGGCCTCCCTGCCCTCCCTGGGCATGGGCGGGTTGGCCTGGGTCGGTCTGGCTCCCACGCTCATCCCGACCCAGGGAGGGGGCCCTCCTGAGATCTGCCCTGTGTGTGCGGGGCCATGCTGAACATGACAAGAGCTCTCCCTGTGCCCCTCCCCGGACCTGACAAGGCTGTGGGCCTGCGGACGATCCCTGCCAGGTGCCTGCCGGCCTTGGGGGGTGGCCTGCAGCCCAGTGGGGTAGGTGCTCTGGTGAGCACAAGCAAAGGGTGTTTGGCGGCACAGCTCCAGGTCTGGGGGGCACACAGGACACAGCCCCAAGAGGCTGTGCTGGGAGAGAGGAGAGGAGGACTGGCCTCCTACCGGGAGCAGCCCGTGAGCCTCAGGGGACAGACACTCCCAGCCTCAGGGAGAGCAGGGCAGTTCCAGTGTTGCCCTCTGGGCTCCCATTCCAGGGGCCTGAGGAGGAAAGGGGTTCACCCTTTGGGAGCTTCCACATAAGGAAGGACCGAGGAAAGGCCCTTGGGTAATCATGATAATTTGTGTTATTTAACAAAGCCCCTTATAGCCTGAGTGCCAGGCATTATGCTAAACCTTTTTCAAATATTCATTCATTTAATTCTCCTAACAACCCTATGTAAGGACTGTGATTACTCCCATTTTGCAGAGGAGGAAACTGAGGCACAGGGTGGTATAGAGTGACAGTAGTTGATAAGTGGCAGAGCTGGGATTTGAACTAGCTGCAGGCTGGGGTGGGAGTGGGACAGTGGCCCACGTGAGTGGAGGCGGGCCAGGCTCTTGGAGGAGCGGCGGAGAGGAGGAGGGCCTCGGGGTCGCTCTGCCCGAGGGAGCCTCACACAGATGCCACGCAGCTCACTGTCCACATCCTGCATGTGGGCCACTTGAGAAGCAGTGAGGTGTGATCTGAATGTGCGCTGTGAGGCTGCGTGTAAATGTGTGTGTCTCTGTGTGAGATTTTTTGTGAGGCTGTGTGTGAGGTTGTGTATGTGCTGCGTAAGGTTGTGTGTGAGGCTGTGTGTGTGGCTGTGTGTGTGAGGCTGTGTGTGTGAGGCTGTATATGTCTGTGGGAGGGGGCTGTGTGTGTGCCAGGCTGTGTGTCTGTGTGTGAGAGGCTGTGTGTGTATGTGTTGCTGTGTGTGACAGAGACAGAGGGAGGAGCTGTGGGGTCCGCCTGGATGAACCCCAAGGGAGCAGCCCCCAGCTCTTCGCCCTCCCAGCTCTGGTCCTCCTCTGAGGCACACATCACCTGAATCCAGCGGGCCTCGGGCCTCGGGCCTTGGGCCTCGGTTTCAGTTACAGCCTCAGGTAGGGCCTGGCACACAAGCTGTGGCCACCATCACAGGGGGCAGGCCCAGCGTGGGACACCCAGCCGTGGCCCCTTCAGAGGTACCTAGTGGCCCCTGGAGGTCTGGGAATTGGCAGGCATTACTGGGACCCCTCAGGGCTGTGGCTGTCACAGCACACACCCCTGTTGCCTCCCTTGCTTTGATGAGCCAGACTTCTTACTTTACTCTCAAGGAGAAAATTCTAGATCCAGTTTCTCCTGGAAGTGGCCTGATTGCTTTGACCTGTGTCTGTCCTCGCTTCTACACTGCCCCAGCCTGGCCAACCCTGCTCACCCTTTCTCTGAGGCTCAGCTCACCCCAACCCCTGCCCTCCCACCAGCAGGGTGTCTGGCCCCCAACCTGTAGGGTGCAGGGCATGTGTGCCTTTGTGCCCAGGGGCCAGGCTGCCTGCTTCTCACCTATCCTGTGCTCTGTGCAGGGGTGGCCCAGGACCGGGCCCCAAGGCTGGCGCCCCAGGGGCAGGGACTGATCCAGTTCAGCTCTGTCCCCAGCTCCTTCCTCCCACACCATCTGGCCGGAGGTCTGGCCCAGGAAGAGTCGGCCAATCCCTGCATCCCCCGCTCTGCTGTGCCAGGGCCTTTCTCACTGTGCCGGACGGAGTGTTCCGCTTGGACTGAACTCTTGCAAGCAGGCTGGTGACCTCCTTCTGCTGGGGCTTTGGCCCTTAGGCTGGGGCTGCTTGGGGTCCTGGTATAGGGCACAGCGGCTACCGCAGGCTCCTGTCCTCTGGCCTACCTGCCTGATCCTGTGTGCCTGGGTGCAGGGCTGAGGTGGGGAAGGTGGGCATGTGTGGTGGAGGGCCTGAGTCAGGACCTCCGGCTGCCCCCACTGTGGGGAGGCCCAGGCCTGCGACCAGGTCCAGGAGACCACACTGGACCTGCAGGTGGTGGGTCCGTGGGCCGGGAGAGAGAGGGCAGGCTCCAGCTTGGAGCTCCGTGGGAGATCGGAGTACCGTGGGCTGGGAAGGGTCGCTTGTTTCTCTCTGGACTGCTTCGAAGGGTGGGGATAGTCCTCTGCCTCTTTTATCCTGATTTCGAGTTTTAAAAAAGTGGATAGAGAAGGTGGGACAGAAGGACAGTCTGCTAGAGGGCGTGGCTGGGCCTCTGAAGGCACAGAAGGAACTGTTGCCGTGGGGAAGCCCCATGGGCACAGGTGGCTGCCAGGGCCCCACCTAAACCTTGGTCCTGCAGCTGGTGAGGCTGCTACCTCCTGAGTGCCAGGCAGTGCTGCCCACTTAAATCTCCTAACGGTGAGGCGAGAATTATGATACCTACTTGACAGATGAGAAAAGCAAGGCGCAGAGAGGTTAATTCCCTTTGGGTCATAGACTAGTAAGCGGTAGCCTTAAACCCAGGTCCGTGCTGCTCCAAAGCCCATGCCCTTACTTTTCTGCTAAATTTCACCCATGGCCAGAATCTGATTTGTGTGTGTGAGTGTGTGTATAGAAGTGTAGAAGAGGGGGACGAGAGAGAGAGTACCTGGGAACGTGTGCATGTGCATGTCTCAGGGGTGGGCTTTGGAAGGGGGAGGGGCAGGTTGGGAAGGCTCACGCTCACTAAGGAATGTGGACACACATCTAGAGTTTCACACACATGCAAGGATACTCAGACACTAATTTGCAGACGTGCTGGATGGATGGTTCTAGAACTGGGACAGCTGCCTCCCAGGGCTAGGGCCCTGGAGAACAGCCAGGGGCAGACCTCCGGCCCCTCACCCAGCTGGTCAGCAGCAGGGGAGGGTAGCTGAGACGCCTGTCCTGAGTGGTGACATGAACCACCCAGCATGGCGGTCCTGAGCACAGACCCTGCAGCCAGAGGGATCCGGGTTCAGATCCTGCCTCCATCACTGACTAGCTTTATGATGTTGAGCAAAAGACTTCCTGTCTGTGAGGCTTTTCTCCTTAGGTGTGAGATGGGGGTTCATGGTATGCACCCCACAGGGCTTAGTTAGGGTACCTGTGAAGCAACTGGCAGAGTGTATTTACCCAGCAGATCATTTTTATTAATTCGGTTGTCTGCCAAAAACACTTCTCGGCCCTATTGCTCCTGGGGCTGCGAAGTGGACACAGAAAATGCAGAGAGGTGTAGGTCAGGGGCCTGCCCTAAGGGGGCTGAGCTTCTGGGCCTTTCTCTTGCTGCTTTGGGATCGTGGTGCCCACCTTTTCTGATGCTCAAGACTGCGTGTGGCCTTTAGCACACCTGCCCCTGTCCCCTGCCCCTCAGGAGACTTCCAGACCCTCTGGGAATGTGTGCAGCACTTCCCACCACTGCCAGGGGTTCCATGGCCTTCACTTCCTCCTGTCTTCCCCACAGCCCAGTGAGGTCAGGACAGAAGGGCTCTGGACTCTGGTTGCAGGTGAGAAGAGGGAAGCTCTCTCAGGATCCTTGGCCAGGGGCGGGGAGGGGGCAGAAGCTGAGTGGGATTAGAACCCTGGTCTCCCAGCGGGACATAGTTGGCCAAATTAGTTGCTTTGGAAAAGATGTGCTTTTTGAAGACCTGCTGGTATCTCATAAATATGGCATTTAAATATCCATTATTTCCCTGGTTTAGGAACTAATTAGTGATTAATAGCTTTGTCTATCTATTGTACTTTCATTTGCTCTGCCAACTTGGCTCCCAACAGCTCTGAGTTGCTTGGAACAATTCTCCCGAGCCCCAGATGTCCCCTCATCCCTCCAGACTCTTGCCCCACAAGGGAGAAAACTTCTCCTGCCCCACTGAGCTATCTCAGAAAGGTATGGGGGCTGAAATGAAACCACAGCTGTGGGAGGGCTCTGGGGGGAGGGGCTGAGTGCCAGGAGGGAGAGGACAGGGATGTGCAGGACGCTGACTGACCCTTGGTCCAGGGGCCATCTTGGTTTACCTCCTTTATGCCAGGGCGTGGTCTCAGGCTTGGTTAACAGATGTGTTCCCTTGGCAGGTGGCCCTACCCCGGGCGGCGGTGCCCCCTGGCACCTTCGAAATGTCCTCAGTGACTCAGTGGAGAGCTCAGACGATGAATTCTTTGATGCTAGAGGTGAGTGAACCCCATCTTCCCATCATTGCCTGGCTGATCTTTCCGGAAGCCCCAGGAAAGAATCCCCATTCGGGGTCATCACATCTCCCTGCTCAGACGCTGCAGTTCCACTCTTCATGCCGACTCAGGCTGTGGGCTCCCCAGGGGCTGGGGCTCAGCGCGTGCTCCCACCCTCTCTGGGGTGTTTGCTGAGTCCCCAGTGTGTTCCAGGAGCTCCTTGAGGTGCACCCGGTGCTGCAGTAAGCTGGTAGGCATGCTTACTGCCCTAGTCCAGCTTGTAGTCGAGGGGGAGAGGCAAGCATTAAACAGGTACCCAAAGGGAGATGCAATCACAAATGGGGAATGATGCCACTGAGTAACAAGTACCAGCTGTTTGTAGAAAGAGTGAGGCTGGGGCACCTACATATGGTTCGGGTGGGGACATTGTCAACATCCTCTCAGCAGAACAGAGGGAAGGAGCTGGCTAGGTGAGGAGTTTGGGACAGAGCCTCCTAGACAGGAACAGGTATGATGGCGCTGGAGCAGGAAAGATGGGGGCGTCCCAGGAACTGAAGGAGGTCGCGTGGCAAGGAGAAGAGGAGCAGTGAGGCTGCCTGGGATCCAGTAGGTGACTTCAAAGGTGAACTGCGATGGAGGTGGGAGCAGGTAGAAAGGCTGTCACAGCTGCTCAGCGAGAGATGACGGTGGGCAGGATGTCGGCTCTGTGCCTGGGGTTGAGTCATGGCCAGCACACAGGACTCACCCAGGGGCACTCTTTAAGTGGCTATGGAAGAACAAGCAGCGTTGTGGAAATTGGAGACGAGAGCCCCAAATGGGGTGGGTGTTTCAGGAAGAGCGACCAGCCTGAGCAGGGCTCCGAGGGGAGAACATGTGGGGCCGGGAGTGGGGGCCGAGTCTGTGTGGAATGCAGCAGAGAGGACCCTCACGCTGTGTTCCTGGGCTCTGTGGGGGTGGGTAACACGAACAAGGGCATCCTCTCTGACCCAGGAGGGTCCCCAGTTCTCACTTGGCTGGCTTGGTCACACTCTGGGAAGTCACCCTGTTTGGGAGGTTAACTTTCTTCCAAGACAGGGCCAACTTTGAAATGCCTGGCAAAATGGGGTCTTGAAAGAGAAACAGACCGTGTTGGGGAGACATCTGGATGCAGAGCAGCATGGCGGGGACATGGGCTCATCCATGCCATTGGCTTGTTTGGGATCTTGGGCAAGTCTTTTTACCTTCTCTGGGCCTTGGTTTCCCTGTTAGCTCTGCGTCTCCAGAAATGGAGAATACCCAGTTCAGGTGGTTTTTGGGAAGCACAGCTGGGTGGTGGGATGCTGTCTGGCTCCAGCCTCCCTCATTCCTGGCTCTGGGCAGAGAAGCCCCTCCCCGACGCCAACCCTGAACTAGCCCATTGGGGCTCATTTCTTGTCTCCCATTGGAGGCTGCCAGGGCTGAGTTCCTCCATAGCAACTAAGCCACAGTGTGACAACAATGGCTCCAATATTTTGATGCTTTGAGCACATTTATTTAAAATATTTGTGCAGTTCATCAAGGCTCCAACATTCCCAGATGACGGTGAAGGCTTGCTGCGGGAGGCCTGTGTGGGTGGCATTGGTCAGCCCCATCTCCATCCCTGGGGCCCTGCTCACCGGCGTTCCCTGTGAGCGGGCAGCTGCGGACACACATGTCTGCTCTCCTCTCTCTGTCCTTCCCTCCTCGCATGAGCTCACTGCAAAGTCTGTGGTTCCCAGTTGACCTCATCCCTCACTCCTCTCTCGTTGGAGGCCCACCATCTCCCTCCCTTTATTTCACCTCCTCCAACCCTCCCCACCTCCAGCTTTCCTTCTCTCCACTGTCCCAGGATTCCAGGCTCCCTGACTCTGTCCCTGCCTTGCACCCCGCAGCCCTCTCCACCAGCCTCGAGTCTCTGCTCCCTCCTCCCCTCTCACCCCTCCTGGAGCATCCCCAGCCACAGGAGCTGCTCCACAGGCTGCTGGAGTCCTCGTTCGTCCGAGTTGCCAACTCCAGACCCCTGTCTGTTCTATGCAGCCTGCCTGTACCAGGTGTCTGTGTGTTTCCTTGGCTCAAGGCAGTAAGAGGTGAAGAAGCCATCCTCCTTTCCACTCCCAGGAGCTGGTGTGGGCTCCACCCTCTCACAGCTTCCGGACTGGCCCATGGGTATCTAGCTTCCCGGGCATTCCTTGAAGGGCCACCTCCCTGGCCAATTTTCTCTGGCCAGGCTGAGCTCCGACCCTGACCTGGGGGGTGGTCTCTGTCCCCTTTGTGCCCACCTGAGCACGGCCCTGCATCTTGTGGCCTCCACAATTCCGACTCCCGCTATGAAGGAGCTGCCCTAGTAGGTGCCAGCACTGAACAGGTCCTGGAACAGTATGTCCTCCTCCTTAGTGCCCTGCTGGGGAAACTGAGGCAGACCATTGAAGGGACTTCCCAAGATCACACATCAGGGTGGGAATGAAAAAGCTGGAACCCAGGACTTGAATGTTCAGGCCTTATTACTGAAAGAAAGACCTTCTTCCCTTCCTTTGATCCTTAAGCACCAGCCTACTGGCCCAGCACTGGGTTTACCTGGTGAAAGGAAAGACCCTCATGGCTCATGATCTGGCAGCAGAAGGGAGGCTCCTCGGCTCTGGGGCTCTGGTTGTGTATGTAAGGCAGAGGCAGGGTGGGGTAGTCAGGCAGGAGCATGGAGCCGTCTGCTCCATCACAACCCCAGGCAGCATGCTGGCTCCTGAGGCCAAGGCAGCAGGCCTGGAGCCTCAGGGTGGCTGATGCCCCTGGGTGGGTGCTGCAGGGTGGGCAATGGGGTCCAGGGTCCATACTCAGAAGAAGTGTCACTCCCTCTCCTGTCAATGTAGTGAAAAGACATCTGGGGAGCCATGGCCTGGTCTATCAAGGCTGGGGGCAGAGGGAAGGCATGTGCCTCAAACCCAGACCATGTCAGAGCTGGGGGGCCCTCAGGTTTTTAAGTTCAACACCCCATCCCATTTACAGGCTGGCAAACCGGGACCAGAGAACTGGGAAACTTGCTCAGGGTCACACAGAGTCAGAGGGAGCATTGGCTAGAATTCGGATTCTGTCATTCACTCTCTCAGGTGTTTGCTGTGTATCTGCCCATCAAGCATCAGGCAGCATTCTAGGGGCTGGAGGTCCAGGGGCGGACGTCTCCTGTCCCAGCCCTCACAGCGCCTGCGGTTCAGTGTTGATGGGTGGTAGGTGGTAAGATAATACCCAAGCATGTAAATTATGTTGATAATTACCATAAATAAAATAACATAGAGGAACAGACATCTCACCAGAGAAGATCTATGAATGACAAAAAAATCAAAATAAACTCAACATCATTAGTCATTAAATGCAAATTAAATGCAATTAAAACCGCAGTAAGCTACCACTACACACCTATTGAACAGCTAATTAAGATAGCGAATCAGGATATGGAGGAATGGAACTTTCAAACTCTGTGAATGGGAATGCACAGTGGTACAACCATTTTAGAAAGTTGATTTTAGCCTCTTGAAAAGTTAATCAAAGTTGCCCAGGCCAGGTGGATCAGTTGGTTGGAGCATTGTCTCGTTCACCAAAAGGTCATGGGTTCAATTCCTGGTCAGGGAACATACTAGGTTGTGGGTTCAATCCCCAGTCATGGTGAATATGGGAGGAAACTGATCGATGTCTCTCTCTTCCTCTTAAAGATCAATAAATCATATTTTCAGGTGAGGATTAAAGAAAAAGTTAATCAAAGTTAAGTAACATATCAGCCAGCCCTTCCTCTCCTGGGTAATTTACCCAAGAGGAAAGAAAGCATTTCACTTAGGACATGTCCATGAATGCTTGTATAGCAGCTTTATTCAATACAGCCCCAAACCCAAAACAACTCAAATGTAATCAAGAGGTGAACAGATAAACAAATTGTGTTATACGTTCATGCAGTAAAATACTACCTGCCAATAAGAAGGAATGAACTACTGATACAGGCACCATGTGGACGAATCTGAAAATAAGCAAGCGGGGAAAGGAGTCAGGTGGAGAAAGAGTACATGTTGTATGATTCCATTTATGTGCAGCTCTAGAAAGTGCCGATGAATCTGTAGTGACAGGTGCAGGTGAGTGTAGCCTGGGGGCAGGCAGGGGGCAGGAAGGGGACAGGAAGGGACAGGAGACAACTTCCGAGGGTCATGGACACACATTCCCTGTCTTGATTGGGGTGATGGTTTCATGCGTGTGTACATATGTCAAAACTTACGAAACTACATTCTATGTTTTATTTTTTAAATTTGAAGATCTAATTGGCTTTATTGAACAATTCATGAATTGGGCAGCTTCCCATCTAGTAAATAGTAGAGAAGTGCTCCCTCAAACTGCGTTTTAAATGTGTGTGCTTTATCGAATGTTGATCATATCTCAGTAACACTGTTTTAAAAAATGGAGGAACTCCCTCCAGTGTAACGCAAGGGAATGAATGTGACAGACTGGCTGGTGACTGTAGGAGGCCCCCAGATATGGCCTTGAGCAGAGAGCTGCATAACAAGAAATGCAGCATGGGAGCACCTGGGGGAACAGTGTTCTGGACAGGCGGAACAGCCAGTGCAAAGCTTTCACCAGAGGAATGAGTGGGAAGGTGGGTGTGCCAAGAGTGAGCAAGGGGGTGCCTGCTTCGCGCTGTTGGCCCACCACCCCAGTAGTGGGAGGGAGAGCAGGCCTGACCCACTGGCCTCAGGATGTGCTTTCCTGCCCAGGCTCAGGGGTGGTCCTGGGGACCCCTGCCTTTCAGAAGGCCAGGGACTCCAAATTCAGGATCACTGGTGCATGGTGGGCCTGCACAATGGTAGCAGACCTGAGCCTTGAGGAGCTGTGTTCTTGTTGTGGGTGATGAAGATTGCTGGGTGACAGGTGGTCTGGGGAAGAAGAACTCATAGGCCAAGGAGGGACAGCTCAGGTGGCTTATGGTTCCTGGCCGTGAAATGCTGAGTTCCAGAGAGAAAATGAAAATGTCCTTAAAAAAAGATTTTATTTATTTATTTTTAGAGAGAGGGGAAAGGAGAGAGGAAGAGAGAAAGAGAAACATTGACCGCTGCTTCTCACAGGCCTCTGGGAACCTGTCCCGTAACCCAAGCATGTGCTCTGACTGGGAACTGAACCCACGACCTTTCAGTTTACAGGCTGATGTCCAAGCCACGGAGCCAAACCCAGCAGGACCCTCCCCCTGCCTTTTTTTAGGATAGTAGTTCCAAGTGTTTCAAATATGAGGCAATCCATTTTAAATTTTTTAAATTCTTGACATTACAGAACTAAACTGGAATTGATTAACATTCCACTCTTACATTTCTTATTTTTTTAAGATTTTATTCATTTATTTTTAGAGAAAGAGGAAGGGAAGGAGAAAGAGAGGGAGAGAAACATCAATGTGAGGTTGCCTCCCATGTGCCCCCTACTGGGGACCTGGCCCGCAGTCCAGGCGTGTGCCCCGACTGGGAATGGAATTGGCTCAGTTTGGTTCGCAGGCCCGTGCTCCGTGCACTGAGCACACCAGACGGGCCTCCACTCTGATGTTTCTTATCGACAAACAGAAATAGAATTCATGAGCCAAAAACCCATAACAAAACTAAAAACAGAGAAAAGCTTATAAAAGTAAATATGGGTCTTAGCATTAACAGCTGAACAGAGAATGTGATTTTTAAATTCTTAGTGGATGATAAAGTTGTGTAGAAATGGAACATTTACAAATTATTTTAAACCTGGAATCCCTGACCAGAAATTACACAGTTGGACCATGGGAAAATAGCAGAAGAGGTTATGAGTGGGCCTACTGTGTTCCAGCTATACTCTATGCCCTTCTCCTATGGAGTCACCATCCCTACGAGGGTGCAGGATGAGGCTAAAATGACGACTGTGTCATCAGATGCATGGTCTGGGGCTGTGGTTGAGTATGTCAAGCATGACTCACTCATGACCTGTTTCTATAGCAATGTGTATGTCTTATACAGAAAATATCAGGTGAACCCTTAACTTTAACCTTCTACTTAGATGCAATAAATAGTTCAGTTAGAGAAATCTTGAAAGTCACCAAGCATCTGAGTTCAAACAAAGGCTCTGATTTACTATGAACTCAGCTGGAAGAAGGTAGTGTCAGTGGGAAATGCCTTGAGCTAGCAGGCCAGAGACCTGAATTCTTGTGACCCAGGCCAGCTGTCAAATGAGGATGCCGGACTTTATACCTTGATGGTTCCTTTCAGCTCTAAACATTCCAGGAGGCTCCTATTAGCCTTATAAGGCCCTGTTGGCAATAGTGCCCAGGACAGTTCCCTGTCGTTCATGGGAAACAGATCCTGACAGTAGCGGAGGAATGTTGGCAGGGCTGGGGTTGAGAATAGGGGTGAGGAGGGAGTGGAGGGGGGCACCAGAGTTTATTTTCAGGGCACATCTGTCCCTGGGCAGCTTGACAGAGAGCAAAGCGTGGGGCTCCCCCCCTTGGCAGGGGAGGGGAGTCCTCCTGGGTGGGAAACGAACTTTTTGGCTGTCCTGTCCTCTATGTCCTTTGTTCTCTTGCTCTCTCCAAGCTCACCTGGCGGGAGGCTGGGGCCCAGGAGCTGGTCTCTGTCTCACAGAGGCTTCGCTTCTTGCTCCAACTCCCCAGTTGCTCACAGTAGCCAGGAGAGGGTGAAGCATCCCAGTTTCCAAGGCACTGAGGCAGGGCCGGCCTCTGAAAGAATGAGGGCTCATCCCAGCTTTCCTCCTCCTGTCTGGGCTTTTACTGTGATAACACGGCTTCCGAGCCCCACAGGTGGGGGAGAGCAGGGGAAAGCAGTTCAGGTCGGGAGGGTCAGAGGACCCAGGTTTTCATCGGGGTTGGGCTACTGACTGACTGGGCACCGTCTGCTGCCAGGCAAGTCTTAAGTCTCTGGGCCCCAGGGTTCCTCCCACACAACCTGGGGTAGGGTTTTTTCTCTCGTGGGTGGAGTGGGAGGATGTCCCTGTGGGAAGCCGGGCATAGGAGCCCTCACCAAAGCTAACCACAGGTGTGACCCTGCTCCTGGCCCTCCCTCTCACTGAGGGTGGGGAGTGGAAACAAATGGCATGGAGCAGCCCCAAAGATTTCTGGGAGTGGGCTTAGTGGGGATCCTCCACTGTGTGTGGGGCAAAGAATATTAATACTTTCCTCCCACTTTCTAAGTTCTTCTGGGCTGGACTAATAACCAAATTAACAAGAGAAAGATCAAAGTAATCCATGTGCATGGAGAATTTACACAGGTGTGATCATCCCATGAAAATTCCAAAGACAGTGAGGCAGCACTGGGTACAGAAGACACTTTGGACAAAGGAAAAGGGGGGTGGGAACAGGGTATTGGACTCAGAAGGGAGGGTGGGCACATGTGCAGGTTGTCAAGGAGGAGTGGAGCACATGGGACAGGTGATTCCTTGCTAGCGGCTCAGGAACAATGGGGCACTGGGTGTCTGGCTAACAGGCACCTGTCTGAAGCCCTTGTTTACTATACTTAATTCAAATTAGGCTGAGGTGACATCCTAAGCTCTCCTCCTGAAGCAGGTTTTTCTGTATGAATCTCTTAGGCAGGAGAGGCGGGTAGGTCAAAGGTTCTGTCTGAATTTTGTTTAACAGTTTAAAATCAATACTCCGAACAGCAGCTTCATGCACAGTGGCAGCACATTGTTCCTTCACCTGCAACGAGAGAGAGTGGTAGTGGTGGCCGTTGTGGGGGGGATGGGCCAGTGTTAAACAGCACCAGGGGAGGGTTAGCATTCTCATCTCCCAGAGGCCCCAGAGCTAAGCTTATCCAGGTCCTTGGAAAAACTGGCGTCATGGGCTGGATGCCGAGGGTGATGTGCGACATTGGACCCGCTGACTGCAGAAGGAGCCATGCTTGCAGCTCCATGGGCTGGAGGTGGAGTCTTCCTGATGCAGGACAAGGAGGTTCCCTGCTCTGAAGCAGAAACAGAAGCCCAAGATAGGAAGAGAAACTTTCCTTAAGCCACTGGAGGTCATGCTTAAAGGGGTGTATCCAGGCTTTGGTCAGGGTCGGAGTCAGTCTGGGGTCAAGGCCAGGGTTGTGGTGCCTCTGGGTGGTGTTCAGCCTGACACCTAGCCAAGGGCAGAGACTGGGGCTCAATTGGGGTGATATAGATGCAAAAACTGTGTCCACACCAGAGGTCTCAGGGGATGAGAATCAGCATGCAGGAAACAGTCACCAGAAGCTGAAAAGCAGCATCAATAACCAGGACATTTATCCAAAGAAGCCCTTTGTGGCCTCTGTGGGCCCTGATGGGAGGCACACACCACCGTGAGGGGAAGTTGGGCAGAAAACAAAAGTCTGGTTTGCCTGAATGACTCCAAAGGGGCAAGTGTGTGTGTGTGTGTGTGTGTGTGTGTGTGTGTGTGTGTTGCCAGAGTGAGGATCTGGAGGCTGAATGTTGAGAGCGGGGGCAGAGGAGAGGCCCTTAGAAAGCATGTCTGAGAGGTGGGGGGTGGGGAGCAGCTGGAGAGAGAAGGATGTGGTGGAGCAGCAGGGAGTGCAAGGATGTCAGGGAGAAGGTGAGAAAGCAGAGGGAGGGAGAGCAAGAGAGATCCAGAGAGAATGGGAGAGAGGGACACATACACACACCCAGCAGAGAACCAGAGAGAGTTGAAAGGGAGTGGTGAGCCAGAAGGAGAGAGAGAAGCCCAGAGAAAGTAAGAGAGACCTGTGTGGGGAGAGGGGTCTTGAGGGGCAGCATCCAGAGAAAGAACGAGAAACCCAGAGAGCGGGAGAGGTCAAGAAAGAGACATGTACCCAGAGAGAGGAGGGACACAGATGCTGGGATAACGAGAGAGGGAGAGCAAGAGTGTGGAAGCATGACGGAGACCCGCCCAGACAGAGGGACAGATGTGGCTGGGAGCATGGGAGACACGAGAAATACACGGACCAGGAGGGACAGAGATCGATGGAGAGGGATCTGGCGAGATCAGATCCGAGTGGGAAAGGGCCGATGTCAAGCCCAGACGAACACGATAGGAGTTGGAGAGGAAAACGCATTTACGCAAAAGACCAAAAGAGGAAGATGGAGGAGGGCCATGCCCAAAACTAGGAAGAGAGGAAAAGGCCAAGATGGTGCAGAAGCAGATGCGCTCAGACCTCAGAGCCCTGGGTGCACCCTCGGGGCTCTGACAGCCTCACACACATCCCGGGGACAGGGCTTACACGTTGTAGAGAAAACGGGAGCTAGGATGTGGAAGCACCTGTTGAGCACCTGCTGCATACCAGGCACTGGCCAGGAGCCCCTGCACACTCGTCTTCTTGCCTCAGAGTTGTTTACAATTGTGTCTTTTCACAAAACTGTACTCCCTGAGGATAGAGGTCGGGTCTCACACTGCACACAGTAAGTGCCCAGAAATCCATTCATTACAGAATGGATGTTTGCATGAACAAGTGGAGAGCTGACTGCTTGTGCAACTGAGCCAGCAGACACAGGCACTCAAAAGTGGGCTCCAGGCTGACCCTGACTACCCTGCTCTGGAGCAGGGCCAGAGTGTCGTGGGGGCAGACCCAAGCATTAGTGGTGAGGGCTGGGGCTCGGGTGGTGGGGTGATGATGGGCCATCACCTGCATGTACTGTTTTCCACTTCTGTGATCTTATTGGGTGCTAGTCATGCTTGCAAACACCTCACCTTCATTGCCTCGAAGCAATCCTGTGACGTGGCAATACTATGATATCATTTTATAGAGGAGGAAACTGAGGCTCAGAAAGCATAAGTTACTGTCAAAGGTCAGTATCTAGCAGGATTGAAGAGTCAACATAATACCAGAACTGAGATCTTATGTGATCCTGTTCCCCCTAGAGTAATTGTACCTGGTGTTTTTTCATGGCATTTTGGCTGCTGTAGCTTTTGCAAATGTAGCATATCATTGTCCTGACAGCTTGCTAGAAAGAGTTGTAGAACCAGACCTGTTATTCCCATTGAAGAGATTAAAAAGCAGGAATGGAGAGTGTGTGTAAAGCACATGCTCACATGTAGCAGACTCTGGACTGGAATCTGGTCAGGGCTCTGCCCAGAACACAGTGCTGGTAAGATGTCCACGGGTGTCCGGAGGGAACACACCTCACTGAGAACGTTGTCTGGGGGTGAGTGGTGCCTGGCTGGAGCCAAACAGGATGCCCAGCACCGGCCATCAGGAGGACAGATTTCAGGACTCTTGAAATAGTGTATGTGAGTTTAAATACTGGCTCTAGACATTGACACTGGGCAAATTACTGAACTACTCCCTGCCTAAAGTACAGATAATAATAAGTGTACCTTTTTAGTATTTTATGAGAATTAAATGAATAATTATTTTTAAACTACTAATAACAATCTCAGCGCATAGTAAGAATCTGATGTGTTGTTAAATATAAATCAAATACATAAATAAAATAAGGCAAGAATGATGATCATCATTACCATCATTATCCAGAACCTATCCAGGAATGGGTCCCGGATTACTGAGCTCTAGAGAAAATCAGAACTCTGGACAGCTCCCACGCTTCAGCTCCACCCGATTGGTTCCACCTGTTCCGTCAAGTTCTTTGGCAGGGAAATTGATACCCTCCCTTTACTTCTGGTTGTCATAAGCTTGAGGATTCTCCTCACCATTCTTTAATGTCTATTCTATGAGGGAGGACACAAAGCTCTACCAGGAAGTCCCTTCAAAGAGAGAGGAGGGCACATTCCTGGGGGGTTGTTTTTGAGGAAATGCTCCTTTCTGGGATGAGGGACTCCCCCAGATGTGTGGGACCCAGGGCCTTGTATTCAGTGTGGCTAGGCAATGTGGCTGGCTCCATCAATTTCTCTCAGAGTAATCACTAAACTCAGGCTGGGAAAGAGCCAGAATGCAGAGAGGGTTAGGGTGGGGAGTGGTTAGAGGAAGGGAATGAAGGCATTGATAAGTTCATAAGATTGTGATGTGGGCTCAGGGTCCCACACAGCTCAGGGCTTGCTTAGAACCAGAAGTTTTCCGCTCTTCCAGTTTCTCTAGTGCTGCCCCTGCCCCACCCAAATCCTGGTCCACTCAATACTGATGGCAACTCCCCTCTTACGTGAAGGAATAACCATGCTGTCTCTCATTTATGCTGTCTCTCTGTGCACCATGACCATCATACCCATTATTTCTTTTAGTCCTCACAGCTGTGTGAGTGAGACATTTCCAGTCCTATTTTGCTGATAGAAAAACTGAAGCTCAGAAGTCAAGTAACTTACTCAATGAAACACTGCTAGCAGTGGAAAAGATTTCCCCCACAAACATACTTCCTTTCAAGAAATATTGTTCTTAAGGCTAACGATGGAGACTTCTATGGGTTTTTAGTCTCTCTCATGACTTTACTGCAGTGAAAAATTCCTGAATGTCTTAAACTGTCGTAGCTACTGACACTTCAACTCAAAGGAAGAAATGAGTACTTTCTTAGATATCAGCTCCTGTCAGGGCTTCCCGTACCCAGCTCCCCCTGTTCATGCCCATCTCTGCTCTTTCCCCCAGAGGAGGTGGCTGAAGGGAAGAACGCCATCCTCATCGGGATGAGCCAGTGGAATTCGAATGACCTGGTGGAGCAGATGGAGACCATGGGCAAACTGGAGGAGCACCAAGGTGAGGTTCTGCTTCTCTCACGGCCCAGCTGTGCACACGTGCGCATTGCAGGGTGGGTTGAAGGGCTGGCCATTTGGTGCTAGGACTTGGGTCTTCCATGAAGAGTCATTTGTCTCTCTGGGCACCTCCCCGCCCTGAGCCTGTGACCCCTGAATTCTGGGACCCGCAAGAACCCTCGTGGGGACTTCTGTGGGGTTTTCTGTGGCAGAACAATTCCAGGGTACTTCAACAGAACATCCTTTGTCCCCAGGAGCATGAGTAACTAAGGGTGGGTGGCAGCATCTAAGCCCTGCCAGGCTGATGGTGTTGGAATCTTTATTGAAGTGAGGTGGCAACTGGAGGAGCCTTTGAGAAGGGACAGGGGAGGGAGGCAGCAGTGGGGGTTGTGGCTTTTGGGGCTGAGTTGTTGAAGAAGGAGTATGTGGATGGGAATTAATCCCTGAGGCTTTTTATGGAGAGAAGTTTTGACCAGGAGATTAATCAGCAGACAAAGCAGGCATATCCTTTGAGGCACCCATCCATCTGTCCATTTGCCCACACTGCATCACTAACAGAATGTCTGTTCGGCATCTACTGGGTATAAAGTGCCTGTAGGAGGGACCAAGGGTGACTCAGCCAAGGCCTCTGACATGTGATGTGTCTCACAGTGTAAGTCAAGGCGTAAGGGAGTCGGGCTTTAGCTGAAGGTTGTTGGGCCCAGAGGGGAGAGGCAGGAATTTTGGAAGGAGGGAGGAGAGAGGGACCAAGGAAGGTCTCCCGACAGAGAAGCCATGGACTAGGCTTCAAAAAGCAAGTGAGGGATGTAGCTGAGGTGACATGTGGGGAAACCGAGGCTCGGAGAGGAGCTGTACATGATTAGTGCACCTGGAGTGAGGCACAGAGATGGGGCTAGAACCTCTCAGGATCTAGGGTGGTGACCTCTGTATATGCTATCCCAAGGCTAGCCTTTTCTCTCCCTCCTCCTTACCTGTATATTACTCCTTTTATTTCCCATCCTCCTCATCTCCCCTTCTATTCCCCTCATGGCTCTGTAATTCCTCAGTCACGGTCTGGGCCAGAGCTGCTGGTCTGGGCAAGGCCAGCCTATCAGGAGCTGTTCAGTGAGATGGTCCAGGCCCAGCCCAACAGAGAGACACATCTTGATGCTGGCCTTCCTGGTTGCTGGCTGTCTTACCTGTAGGCTCTGCTCCTTTCCTCACCCCCATCCCACCTCCTTGGTTTTCAGCCCTCCCCATGCCAAAGTGCCCATGCTGAGATATGGACTGGGTGGGGATGACGGTTCCATTTTACAAATGAAGAAACCCAAGGCTCAGAAAAACTCTGTCTGGCCCGAGGTCCTCCAGGTTGGTGGCAGCACCATGCTCAGATCCCTCATTTCTTGATTCCCAGACAAGGGCTTCCCCTCCCAAATTGCCCTGAGGCCAGACTCAGTCCTGGGCTCCTGCAAAGTCAGATCCAAAAAACCCAGAGTCTTAAAGGAAACTCTCCGCAACCCCTGCCACTGTCACATTCAAAGGAAGGGCAGGCTCTGAGTCTGGTCATCAAGGCCAGTCCAGGGACAACTGCCCAGTCTCCACAGGCACACGTTTGCAGATGGACCCTTGTCTGCTCTTTCCCTCACCCCAGGATCCCTGGAAGGGGCCCAGAAGGGGTCGTGAGTTCCAGGTGCTTCCCCAGGGCTGTGCCTGGTAGCCATGAAAAGACAAACCCAGACTTGTACTCAGCACCCATCTGGTCATCCATTTCCCACCACCACCCTCACTTGTCTGCCAAAAAATGTCTGACTCAGACACAGTGTGAGCTAAGGAGTGGGTGATCTAGAGGCACTGTGACTGGGAGGGCAGGGGAGGAGGAGGCCGAGGGAGATTGTGGGAGAGGCTGAACAATGGCAGCTTTGGAATCACAGAGGTCTGGGTTTGGAGGCTGACCCTGTCAGTCTGTGGCTTTGGGGCCAGGGAAAGTCACAACACCTCCCTGAGCCTCAGTGTCTTCATCTGCAGAGTGGGGCTAGTACAAAAGCTGTGAGGATTTGAAGAACTAAACTTGCAAAGTGCATT